>OZ018322.1:96847214-97117214 GCA_963969495.1 Ceratothoa steindachneri
CTAGTAGAGGTAATTAAACAGCTCCCTCCCCCCTTTCTATTGATTGGGGATTTTAATGCTCGACACCGCCTTTGGGGGGACCATGATAAGAACCCTAGGGGAAACCTGATTGAGAAATTTCTGAGCGAAAATGATGTCTGCCTTCTAAACGATGGCAGCCATACATCATTTCACATCCAGAGGAGCAGCTCTACATGCGTGGACTTGTCCTTCTGTTCACCAAGCTGTAGAGCTGATTTTGACTGGGCAGTGGATCCTGACTTGCGAAGCAGCGATCACTTCCCCATTATTATAGCGCCATGTACAGGTGGCCCCCCTCCACCACCTAGTAAAAAATGGAATGCAAAAAAAGCAAACTGGCCTAAATTCAGGCACCTCTTGAGCCATGGCGGGTTCTTCCCTCATGAAGATATTGACGTGGCTATCGATGACCTCCTAGTCCACGTCAATAAAGCGGCTAACTCCTCCATCCCGCTCTCCGGCTCAACCGCTCGCGGACCACAAGTTCCCTGGTGGTCGGCTGAATGCTCGAGAGCCGTGACTGAATGTAAAATGGCTTGCCGACGTTACCATCGCTCCCCTACGATGGTAAATAAAATTGCTCGTAACAGAGCAAGGGCAGCACGGCGACGCATCCTTCGACAGGCTTGAAAGACCTCTTTGGAAGGTTAAATCGCATCCATAAGTTGGCAAACGCCTATAGACAAAGTGTGGAAAAGGGTCAAAAAGCTATTGGGCAAATCCAATAGCTTTACAGCTCCCAACATTGTCCAAGCTGGAGAATTGTTGGGGGACTTGTCCCGTATTTCCAATGTCTTGGCCAGATCATTTGCTAGCATCTCAAGCCCAGATAATTATGAGATGCAATTCCAGTGCTTTAGGCTCCAACAGGAGCAGCAACCGCTCAACTTTATGGAGTCTAACATGGATAACGAGTCTTACAACCGACTCTTCTCTATCCATGAGCTCCATAATGCACTGAAGCACTGTAGATCCACTGCCCCCGGATCGGATGGCATTTCCTATGATATAATTAGGAATATGCATCCATCCCTTCTCTCTCATTTACTGGACATTTACAACTGGATTTGGATCAAGGGCCGCTTCCCTTCCATGTGGAGAGAGGCCATAGTCCTTCCATTCCGCAAACCAGACAAGGACGGGACGGAGCCCACCCATTACCGCCCCATTGCTTTTACCAGTTGTCCATGTAAAGTGTTTGAGAGAATGGTCAATTTCAGACTCGTCTGGTTTTTGGAGACTCAAAATCTCACATCTCCTTCTCAATCAGGGTTCAGGAAAAAGCAGAGTACGACAGACCTGCTTGTCCGAATGGAGTCACTCGTAAGAGATGCTTTTTCAAAGAAGCAGCACGCCATCGCTGTCTTCTTTGATATTGAGAAAGCATACGATACCACCTGGAGGCGTGGTATCCTTAAACAACTCCATGATTGGGGCCTGCGGGGTTACCTCCCCCGGTTTGTCGAGCAATTTCTGATGCGACGCACACTACGCGTAAGGATTGGAGGCACCTTATCGGAGCCCGTGGACCAAGTTGAGGGTGTGCCACAGGGAAGTGTCCTCAGTGTCACCTGCTTCTCTGTGGCCATTAATAGCATTGTTAGAAATCTCCCTCCCGAGATTTCGTCGACGTTATATGTGGATTATCTGGCGCTCATTTGTTCTTCGCCCAGACTCCCATTTATCGTCCGTAAGCTACAGCGAGCTATAAGCACTGCAGCTGAAAATGCTTCCTCCAAGGGTTTCCGCTTTTCCGCAGTAAAGACCAAGGCTGTTCACTTTTATGGGCATAAGTTAGTGACATGGGACCCCCCCCCCCCCCCCATTTGTCGCTATATGGTGTGCCTATAGATTTTGAGCCCCATTTCAAATATCTGGGGGTCATATTTGATTCAAGGCTTTCTTTCCGGCACCATGTGGACGCCTTGAAAAGGTCTTGTTTAAAGAGAATGGACATAATGAAACTGTTGTCTCACACTTCTTGGGGAAGTGATCGACGGACCCTGTGGCTCCTGTATCTAGCATTGGTCCAATCAAAGCTAGACTATGGATCACAGGTGTACTCCTCTGCCTCGCCATCCATTCTCGAAAAACTAAATACTGTGCGTAACCAGGGTGTGCGCCTGGCTTCTGGAACCATTAAGTCCTCCCCAGTGTGGAGCCTCTACGCAGAGAACGGGGTTCTCCCCCTTCCCTATCACATGCTCAAGTCTAATTTAAACTACCTCCTTAGACTTGAGCAACTACCGCAGACGCCAGTGTATGAGTGCATGTTCAATACACGGACAGTGGCCTCATACGATAGATCTCCATCTCTGGCTCGCCCCTTTGCTCTGCGTATGGCCGAGCACACTGCGCAACTAAGGGAGTTCTCAGTGATTCCCTTTACCATGCCAAAGACCCCCCATGGCTCATACCACCTGTAATGGCATGTAGGGAACTAGCTGATAGGCCCAAGGATCACCACCTGCCTGTAGTATTGAGAGCCATGTATGGCGAGCACTCCTCTCAACATCGGCATAGCACTTTTGTGTTCACCGATGGGTCCAAGTCAACGGACAGAGTTGGAGCAGCTGCTATCTTTCCATCTGAGACAGCATTGGTCCGCCTGCCAAACGCAGCTTCCGCATTCACAGCGTAACTCGTTGCTATGATGGTGGCACTGACTATCATAGCTGGCAAGCCATCTGGTTCTCATACTATCTTTACAGACTCCCTTGGTTCGCTTCAAATGTTGGGTGATGTTGGTTCGAGCCATCCGTTGGTTTCCAAGATCCAGCGGTGGCTCCTACGACTATCGCCCATCCACGAGATATCCTTTTGCTGGGTGCCTAGTCACGTGGGCATCCCAGGCAATGAGAGGGCAGATGCTGCAGCCAAAGAAGCAGCATCACTGAGGACAGCTCCAGTGGCCCCAGTCCCACTCTGCGATGCCTATCCTCTGATCAATGAATACGTGGTCGGCCTATGGCAGAAGAGGTGGAGTGAGCTCCCTCCCACCAAGCTCTACTCCATAAAACCCTCCGTTCACCCATGGCCACGTACAACTAGACATCGTAAAATGGAGGTTGCGCTTGTCCGTCTGAGGATAGGCCATTGCCGGCTCACCCATGAGCATTTAATGAGTGGGCTGCCCCCACCTATGTGCATTCTGTGTGGGGTACAAATATCTGTCCTCCATATATTTGTAGAATGCCCATTGCTAAGGAATCTCAGAAGGACGACTTTTCCCTTCATTGCCAGAGAGATGGCCCCCCAGCAGGCTCTGCGGGGCATCTTTTATGAGACCTATTGCTTCTTTGACGTGACTAGGATACTAACCTTCCTAAAAGAAAGCAATCTTTTAAACAAAATTTAAAATAGTTTTATATATTTATTGTTGATCTATTCATAGTTTGTTTTTACATTTTTAAAAAAATGAATAAATTCTTAACAAAAATATAATTGCTTAATAACTTTTAAAGTTATATTGTTGATATATTCATAGTTTATTTACTTGTTATTTATTATATTTTATTTTTTTTTTTTACCTTTGGTTGAATTTTTTAATAGTCTATTTTTTGTTAAAAGATTTTAACTCAACTGACTTAATATTGCCTATTAAACTAATTTTGGTCCCAAGGACATTTTTGCTTTTTTATGTATTTTAATATGGCAATATTTAAAAAATAATAATTTTAAATTCACCGCCCATAAGTGAATTTGGCTGCGAGATAGTCCATCTGGGCTACGCAGCTTTAAACCTTTAATGCACTATTCATTCATTCATTCCCTCGCATAAACTACTCCTTTCACAAAGTTCATGGTAGAGTGCGGCGTCACACTCAATGGGGTGCCATGAAGTATCCGAAGAGCACTTATCTTGGCCGCCTCGGCGGGATCGCCGCATTCGCCAGAAGGCTCCCGTCCGAGAAACGGGTTACCTTCGGCTCTCTACCAATTGCACTAGCTATTCCTCTCCCCTGATGGATCATGTTGCCCTTGGACAACATGGTGCCATCAGTGGAGCGAATAACGAGGAAGCGTTTGAAGCCAGCGGGCTCGAAAACGCCAGGTAACCTCTGAATGAGAGGCCACGATGTCATCGAGGCTCCGCCATGTGCACTTTTGGTCTTTGTCATGGTCAGGAGCTCCGTACCTGGGGGGGCAGAGGGGCCGGATGTGCCGATCTTGGCTTCGTCGCTTGCCAAAGTCGCAGCAGACCCATCCGTCCCCGTAGCTCCCGCAGATGGAGAGGAGCCCCGAGTCTTCTTCGTCCTTTTCTTTTTTGGAGAGGAGGATGGGGAATGAACCCGCTTCTCACCCCCACCGGTAGAAACCCCCCAGGCCAGATGGACCGGCCTCGGCCAGGTCCTTCTCCAAAATGGAGAAGGTCCTGGTGGTCGCAGGGGCATTATCCGGAGGAGATCCCTCCCCTCCTTGTACTGCCTGAGAATCCACAGCCATTTGAGGAGGACCTTGCATAGGAGCGGATTCGGGTTCGGTGCTTGATGCCGAGCCCGGATTCTCCCCCATGGAAGGCACTACCGTCTGAGGTTGGTTTTCCTCAAGGACCATGTCTATCACAGGAGGGGCCTCCAGTTGGCCATCCCGTCCCAGGACTTTGCAGGTCCCCTTGGCAGCGTCATAAGTCTTTAGTGGGGAGGCACAGGCCTTGACCCGGGCAAGGTTTAATATTCTTGCCAGCAGGTCTTTTGAGGGAAGCGACCGAAGGGGCCTGGCTTCCCTCTCCTCCCTAAGGGGGTTTGCCATACCGAGCCGCTTGCACGAGGGGCGTTCGGCAATGGGCTGCCTGCTGGCTTTCTTGGCAGTCCCCTTAGAAAGCAAAGGAGGGACTGCCGCTGGAGATAGGAAGGTGCCCGAAAGCACCTCCAGAGAAGGGGGTGAATGGGAGTCCCCAACACCAGTAAGCGTAGGAGGAGTAAGCCTCCTCTCCGGTTAAAGAGGTATGGAAGATCACCTGCGTAAGCACAGGGGGGAGCCATCCATCTTTTCTGTGGAGCTACACGAGGGCGGATACGTTGTTTTAGGGGGAATTAAGGGGAGATGTATTTTTTTTGCATCATTGGGCATGGTGACCCTCTTTGTTTTACGGGACGCAATCGCTCACCACCTCTTGCAGTAGCCCGCACTGCAACAAGTGCTTACAGGCCCGGCAGAGCAAGGCGCCGCCATTTAGGACCAACCCTCCCGCCTGGTGGCCTAGAAGTCCTTCGGCATGGCGGCTCCACCTTGAACACGGCGTAAAAAAGATAGATTTTGAAGACGAGAGGAAAAGGGATGTGAGGAACGTATGGGTGGGGATGAAGCAGGTTGTTAAAAGCCAACCACCCCAGACCGGAGCTCAGGGGTTAGGGGACATTGTCCCCTCTCCCCCGATTCGGGACGATTGGCTGAGAAGAAGGTCAGCTTCTACCCTGTGAAATTAGAGGCTGACCAGAGAAAGTTGTGGGAGAGGTTGAATGAAAAGCGACGAGATAAGAGAGAAATACAGGCTATCTGAAGGAAGGAAGAGAGGCTAAGCTGGGGCCGGACGGAGCGCTGGATCCCGTCAGCACGGCGGTCAGGATGGCAAATCGCCGCGCCGCTTGGAGCTGCCCGAGGGCGGCTCCGTCGCTGTTTCAGGAAAAGGTGGGGGTTGTTTTTTTTTTTGTTTTTCATACATGTGCATGGTGACCCTCTTTTTAATACGGGACGCATCACCTCTTGCAGTTGCCCGCACTGCAAGAGATGCTTACAGGCATGGCGCCTCCATTTGGGACCACCCCTTCCGCCTGGTGGCCTGGCAGTCCATGTATGGCGGCTCCACCTTGAACACGGCGTAAAATGATAGATTGTTAAGAGGAGAGGAAAAGGGATGTGAGGAAAGTATGGGTGGGTATGAAGCAGGTTGTTAAAAACCAGCCACCCCAGACCGGAGCTCAGGGGTTAGGGAACATTGTCCCCTTCCCCCTCAGCCCCGATCCGGGACGATTGGCTGAGAAGGAGGTCAGCATCTATCCTGTGAAATTAGAGGCTGCCAAGAGAAAGCTGTGGGAGAGGTCGTTTGAAAAGCGACGAAGTAGGGGATGAAATACAGGCTAACTGAAGGAAGGAAGAGTGGCTAAGCTAGGGCCGGACGGAGCGCTGGATCCCGTCAGCCAGGATGGCAAATTGCCGCGCCCCTTACGGGAGGAGGGGGCGGGGTTGAGTAGAGCCCGCAGAAGGGCTCCGAATGGGCGCGAAAACAACCGTGCTTGTTGGCCTGGATGGGCCAGGAGCAGAGGGTGTCTTTCTAACTATTGAGGCATATAACGTCCCAGGCAGAGCCGGGCGCGCCAGGACCAAGTCCTGAGCCTCGCGGAATGAGAGTCGATCCTGGGCATAAACGGCGAGGATTTCTTTCTCGAGGAGATATGGACCACATTGCTTCGAAGAAGCAGGGTGCGGCTCTCCGCAATTGACATAGTTGGCTACACACAATTTGGACTTATCGTGTGCGGCCTTGGTAATATTTACACGAACTTCGGGTGACCCCGACTTTGCACGTCTACAAGAACGATTCGTATGGCCGAAGCGGTGACAGTAATAGCACCGTCGCGGTAGCGGTACCAACCGGCACGCACCGACTCAGAGAGCTTGTCACAGTCGAACGTGACGAAGAGTGTAGGGGTGGGTCTCGAGGCCCCTCCCTGTTTTCTCGTCACACGTTCGACCTTGACCGCCCCATGGTCGGCCAGCTCCAAGGTGATATCCTCTATGGGGTAGTCAAGGAGTTCCCTCGCATAAACTACTCCTTTCACAAAGTTCATGGTAGAGTGCAGCGTCACACTCACCGGGCTGCACTGAGGTGTCCGAAGAGCACTTATGTTGGCCGCCTCGGCGGGATTCGCCAGAAGGCTCCCGTCCGAGAAACGGGTCACCTTCGGCTCTCTACCAATTGCACTAGCTAACCCTCTCCTCTGATGGATCATGTTGCCCTTGGACAACATGGTGCCATCAGTGGAGCGAATAACGAGGAAGCGCTTGAAGCCAGCGGGCTCGAAAACGCCAGGTACCCTCTCAATGAGGGGGCCCCGATGTCATCGAGGCTCCGCACACGGATGTGCCGATCTTCGCATGGTCGCCTACCAATGTGGCAGCAGACCCATCCGTCCCCGCGGATGGAGAGGAACCCCGAGTTTTCTTTGTCTTTTTATTCTTCTTTTTAGGAGAGGAGGGCGGGGAATGAATCCGCTTCTCACCTCCACCAGCAGAACCCCCATGCCAGATGGACCGGCCTCAGCAAGGTTCCTCTCCGAAATGGAGAAGGTACTGGTAGTCGTAAGGGCACCTGTCGGAGGAGATCCCTCCCCTCCTTGTACTGCCTCGGAGCCCTCAGCCGTTTGAGGAGGACCTTGCATAGGGGCGGATTCGGGTTTGGTACTTGGCACCGAGCCCGGATTCCTCCCCATGGAAGGCCCTACCGTCTGAGGCTGGGTTTCCTAAAGGACCATGTGTGTCACAGGAGGGGCCTCCAGTTGGCCATCCCCTGCCAAGACATCGCAGGTCCCGTTGGCAGTATTGTCCCTAGTCTTTTGTGGGGAGGCACAGGCCTTAACCCCACCAAGGTTCAATATCCTCGCCAGCAGGTCCTTTGAGGGAAGCGACCGAAGGGGCCTGGCTTCCCTCTCCCCCCTAAGGGGATTTGCCCTACCGAGCCGCTTCGATGGGGAGCGGCTGGGTAAGGGCTGCCTGCTGACTTTCTTGGCAGTCCCCTTGGAAAGAAAAGAGGGGACTGCCGCTGGAAAAAGGAAGGCGCCCGAAAGCACCTCCATAGAATGGGGTGAGGGCGAGTCCCCTGCACCCGTAGGCGAAGGAGAGGAGTAAGCCTCCTCTCCGGTTAGAGAAATATGGAGGGTCCCCTGCGCAAGCACAGGGGAGGGGGGAGACCTCCATTTTTTTGCTGGAGCTGTCCGAGGGCGGCTCCGTCGCTGTTTCAGGGAAAGTTGAGGGTTGGGGTTTTTTTTTGTTGTACATACATGGGCATGGTGACCCTCTTTTTTATACGGGACGCAATCGCACATCACCTCTCACAGTAGCCCGCACTGCGAGAGGTGCTTACAAGCCCTACGCCTCCTTTTGGGACCACCCCTCCCGCCTGGTGGCCTGGCAGTCCATCGGCATGGCGGCTCCACCTTGAACACGGCGTAAAATGATAGATTGTGAAGAGGAGAGGAAAAGGGATGTGAGGAAGGTATGGGTGGGGATGAAGCAGGTTGTTAAAAACAAACCACCACAACCGGAGCTCAGGGGTTAGGGAACATTGGCCCCTCCCCCCTCAGCCCCGATCCAGGACGGTTGGCCGAGAAGAAGGTCAGCATCTACCCTGTGAAATTAGAGGCTGACCAGAGAAAGTTGTGGGAGAGGTTGTATGAAAAGAGAGGAAACAAGTGTTGTGAAGGAAGGAAGAGAGACTAAGCTGGGGCCGGACGGGGTGCTGAGTCCCGTCAGCACGGCGGCCAGGATGGCAAATCGCCGCGCCCCTTACGGGGGAAAGTTGTATGAAAAGCGATGAGGTAGGGGAGAAATACAGGCTATCTGAAGGAAGGAAGAGAGGCTAAGCTGGATCCCGTCAGCACGGCGGCCAGGATGGCAAATCGCCGCGTCTCTTACGGGGAAGGTGCTTACAGGCCCGGCGCCTCCATTTGGGACCACCCCTCCCGCCTGGTGGCCTGGCAGTCCATCGGCATGGCGGCTCCACCTTGAACACGGCGTAAAAAAGATAGATTTTGAAGACGAGAGGAAAAGGGATTTGAGGAAGTTATGGGTGGGGAAGAAGCAGGTTGTTAAAAACCAACCACCCCAGACCGGAGCTCAGGGGTTAGGGAACATTGTCCCCTCCCCCCTCAGCCCCGAACCGGGACGGTTGGCTGAGAAGAAGGTCAGCATCTACCCTGTGGTATTAGAGGCTGACCAGATAAAGCTGTGGGAGAGGAGGTTTGAAAAGCGACGAAGTAGGGGAGAAATACAGTCAATCTGAAGGAAGGAGAAGAGGCGCTAAGCTGGGGTCGGACAGGGTGCTGAGTCCGGTCAGCACGGCGGCCAGGATGGCAAATCGCCGCGCCCCTTACGAGGGGAAGTTGTGGGTGAGGTTGTATGAAAAGCGACGAGGTAGGGGAGAAACACAGGCTATCTGAAGGAAGGAAGAGAGGCTAAGCTGGGGCCGGACGGAGCGCTGCATCCCGTCAGCATGGCGGCCAGGATGGCAAATCGCCGCGCCCATTACGGGGCCTCGAATCTCAAGTCAACCAACATAGTTTATGAGTTCATCTGCCCCGATGAAGACTGTAAGCTTTATAAAAACTCTAAATATATTGGCATGACAATTGCCACACTTTCGAGACGGTTAACTATGCATCTACGAAGCGGAGGGCTTAAGAACCCTATGGAGTGTGTCCATAATGTTAACCTAACGAGAGATATGCTCGTTGCTATCACCATTATTAAAAAAAAAGGTTAATAAAACGAGGCTTAACATCTTAGAAGCCATATTAATAAATGAAGATAAACCGGCCATCAACAGTCAAGCGACAAGCTGGAATTGCACATTAAAACTATGTTAAAAATTCCACTCACAGGAATGGCTCATTTCGTCTAACGTTACGTTATAACAAATGCAGAATAAATACCCCTTAAAAATCGGACGGGGGGGGGGGGGGGGCAGATCCTCACTGCACTTATTACAACGGTAAAGGGGGCAAGAACATTTCAAAACGCTCCGAAGATGATCGAAAGCTTAGCAATTTTAGTTTGTTTTTTACCAAACACATTCATTTAAAAAAAAATAGATGAATATTGGACAAGTAATCCACCATTTACAAGATGGTCAATGGTCTTCAACAAAATTTGGATATATATATATATATATATATATATATATATATGAGATTCTTTATTCCAGGACGTTTTTGACCATGTTTGGTCATCTTCAGGGAGTTAACAGAAAATGAATTTATTCAAAAATTTCTACATTATATATAGTATTTTTACACGAACATAAGTATTGCAAAAATTGGCCAATCATGGCGCGGGAAATTTTTAAGGGGAAAACTAAGCGCTACAAGAAACATATAAAATTGGAAGGCTCAGATTTTCTGACTATTCGTCGCTCAGATCTAGTTCTCGGAATCCTTTTCTAACTTATGCCATTCTGGACATTTGTATTTGCTATAGCTCCTGATCTTTTTAACTTCTTTACTCTGAAGTATATATTTTTTTTTTACATAGGGTTGCCTTTTTTTTCTAGCCCTGCATGTTAATTCTCAACCTACCCTTTTAACTTTTCGCATCGGGCTACTATTTGTCCGCTTCGACTATTAAGGAGGTTTAGTCGGCCCCTTCATTTAAATAATAAATTGCCCGTTTATCACTTCGAGCTATAAGCGCGCTAACTGATCTCGAGGTATTATGGATGATGTGGTGATGTGGCGATTGTTTTCTGCTGGGTTGCCTTAAATGTAGTGGTAGTGCGAAATAAGTACGGCGATGAGATAGCCAGGGTTGTACCAACGGTCCGACATTTTAATTTTCCATACGTGAGCGCTCATCATATATATGCGTTACACGGTATTACACGACCACTCAGTGGTACGGGAGGGTATTGTTAAAATACAAATAAAAAAAATGGTACCTTTCTAAAGTACATCACATATTTTGAGTAAGAAATTATATCATATATTCAGGATATTTAATATGTAAAAATTAACTAGATACATGAAGCCAGTTTGTTCTTATCTTAGTAATATCACATATCATGGCTTTGTCGAACATACTGCAAATATCTAATTATTTAAACAAGAAACCCCACTCGGATTAAAGCTTCTAAAAGCGATATTCTTGCACCTCAGCAAAATTTGTAGTCATCTCTCGTCTGAAATGTTAAAGGGAAAATTGCTTCTTTGGTACATTAAGTCTGAAAAGAGATTCACAGATAAGTAAATTGTATCAACATATGTACATGACTATGAACATGCAGTATACAAATCGCATGCGATCTCAGTTTGTTTTGGTATGACTACTTTTAATTTTAAGACAATCCTGGTGACCCAATTTGACATCGCTTTTATAACTCAACAAAAGTACAAGTTTTGAGTATTGCAAAAGTGTTTCACACGAAATAATAATTTATAAGGATTCTGGTTGTGCATTTATTACACATTTAGTGCACAGACTATGTCTGAGGTGGCGAACCTTAGTTACGCGTATCAAAAGAGAAAATGTAGAAACTACCCGTGGGTCAGGCCGAATAGCCGTTTTAGCAATCGGGTGCTATAGCATCGTTTAGTTAGGGTTCCTCCCTGGGCAGAAGGATCCTCAAGCACGCCCCCTCTCCAAGAATATTGTTATCCAGTAGTTCTTTAGTACAGAAAGAAATTGACAATCCAATGCAAACAGTTCATTCGCACGACACTAAACAACGCAATCCCAGCCTGGGCACAGACCATATCCAATAGACACCTACTCTAGTTTGAAACTACAAAATGGTGACCTGCGCATCGCAACTGGCTCCCCAAAGCCCACTTCACTACACCCCCCCCCCCATGCCGAAGCAAAAATCCTCCCAATCGAGGACCCACATAAGCATGATAGTGTGTGTTCATCAGTAAATTGCTATGCCCTTCACATCCCGCACGCCTCTTACTTATTCCATCGTCACCTGCACGTCCCTGGAACACCTCGAAGCCTACTATCATGTCACTTCACTTAGATAACTGGAGAAGGCATCTCGCTGTGTCGGCATTACTGAGCACTATCGGGTTCGACTCAAGAGAACCCAGGAGCCACAAGTAAGTAAGCACCCCCCTCTTTAGTCCTATCCAACCAACCCTCCAACACCCAATAACTAGATAACCTGCCCACAACCCTACGGAAACAGAAACAACCCCTAGGTCACCAAACTACTTTCACTGGCCCGCCTGCCATCGGAACACCACCCCGCCCTACATGAATACACACAAGATTAGAACCCGACACACTACGTGAGTGGCAGCCTTCCTGAACACTACAAGGTTCGATCGAAGAGAAGCCAGGGCCTCAATAATTAAGTAGCATTCTCTTTAAGTATATTTCCATACACGATTCTTAAATGCTCACACCACCTCTGAACACCGTTACAACCTCATTCATACCATATATTTTGCCCAGTCTTTCTTAACACTACCCTTCACCAAAGCATTCCTCTTAAATTGTCCATTTCATTCGAGATCTTTCCTTCTCCTTCCATACCATAGTCTCACTCCCATACATCTTTTCCACACTCAAACCATAAGTTAGCATTCAGTAACGCTCTTATCGCCCCTCAAGCGTTCCTACCATTTCAAACCTTGTGGTCACAACTTCCTAAAAAATACATTTCATTAAGGTCAAATCTGACATACGAGTATGATGAAGTTTCGTCCCAATTCCTTAAAGTTGCTGTAAATTTTGCGCATCATATCTCCCCCCGCCCCATCTCCATGTTATATCACTATCCCCAACAGGAATAAATGTTCTTTACAAAAACCTCTCCACCCCAAGATATATGATTCTACATTATGCCACTCAAAATTGTGTCCAGTCAACGGACTTTGATGCACACTAATAAAAAAATAAAATCTATTTTTATTATTAAATAGAGATAATGAGTTAAGATCGTAGTCCAATATATGTAACCCACCTATTTGTTACGTATCCCCACAAACTGACCACGAAATTAGGTAACTAAAAGGTTTCCAGAGAAGGCCAATTTCCATGCTACAAGTGAACAAAATGAAAGAGTACAACAAAATAGGCAACCACCATTTTCATCAAGGGGATTATTGTCAATCAAGACCATTGTGTCAAAATAACAAGAGTGTAACCCCCCAACAAAAACGACATTGACTACTCATAAGCGTGATAAATAGCAAGTAAAAAAGAGCTACCCTAATGATAAGTGAATAAAAAAAAATTTGTAAAATATTAACAGGCAAACCACACAGTTAGCCATTAAAATTAGTATAAAAGTGAACAAGCAAATAAAATAAGGCCAATTTCAGCCGTTTCAATGATATTATGCATCCATCTGAGTGTGAATGGGGTCCAACTCCCCGCAAAAAAACTAAGGTATTTTAGGCCATTGTAGGTTCAAGAGTGCTTCGTCGACAGGTAACATAAACTAAAGGGTTAATTATTGTTGGTGGAATTCACTTTAGGGAAAATAAATCTTCGCGAACAAAGATGAAGTCATTCGCTAGCCAGTGCGGGTCTGTGACCTCTGAATGAACGAAATAGCCTTGGTCTCTCATGAAGTCTCGGATCGACATCTTGTCAGCTTTATTGTGAATAAATTCGACAGATAACGTCTGCAAGAAAAGAAATTAATACCTTAAGACAAAATGATATGAGTACCGACGATATAACTAGGCGTTGGAACCATGACTCTTACATGCTTACAGGTTTTGTTAATTTTTTCTTTATAGCGCCCATCAAGAGCGCAAGCTGCCTTCATATTAGGTTACATTAAAAAATACAAAAAAAAAAACAATCCCATCACAAAAAAAAAGACAGGACGAAGGTATAATGTTCGGCGGAGCAAGCAACCCAAATCAGTCAAATAAAATGAAGGAAGCCGCAATCGCAAGGGCAGGACAGCAACCCCGAAGTGCAATGGTGAGCCACGCCTTCGAAAAACCACCTTTGCGATCATGGTATCTATCCTCAAACAAGGTGAAACGAGCGAAACCAACACTCAAACACTGCATTAAAAAAAATAAGTGCCCTTCCAAATAACAAGGAGAGAGCAAATGTAGAACAAAAAGGATAAGGGAATATGCGGAGAGGACTAACTTTTTTTAAATAGCGCCCATCTGGCGACTGCAATTGTGGGGATAAATACGTCACTGTAATCACTTTTTAACCTAATATTATGCTATATTAAAAAACCCACAAAACAAATCAATGACACAAAAAAAACTGCAAGAAGCAAGCACGCTTTCACACAGAGTGGGAGATTCAACAAGAATGTGCCGAACTGACTCGAGGACAACGCAGTCGAGCGCTCCATCAAATTGCGGTGAGTCCAATTCGGAGACGACAGAAAGGAGCCTGAAGCCGTCGCGGCATTCGAGCGGTGGGTTCCATGGAAACAGCCGCGGCGCAATGCCAAGTAACTTGAAGTACCCATCGACCGACTCCCATCTTTTTTGCCAAGCAGCCCACCCGTATTCTTGCCATGTAATCGGTGTCAATAAGAGCGAAACGATGGTCTGGTCGCCCAGTCCTCGCAGACGCATTAGCGCGCTCCTTCCCCGCAATTCCTACATGTCTAAAATCATACGAGATAATCTCGACATCCACCCGGTTCGCCAAAACCGTGCCGTCACGGATATCGCAAACCAGAGGATGTGGAGATTTCAATGCCCTGAGAGAACTTAGGGCGCTTTGTGACGCGCTATAAAATCACAATCGGATCTCAGAACCGGGCACGTCGCGTTAACTCCCGTACCGAGCGGTGTATTGCAACCAGCTCGGCAGTGAAGACAGACGCAGTCCTGCCAGAGCCGCGCTGACTTCAAACAGAGGGGATATGGCGTGGAAAACAAAACCCCTCTTGGGACTTGGAGCCATCCATATACACTGGCACGGTTCCAGCGTAATAGGAAGTGTGCTCCAAAAAAGCCGAACGCAATACTCCCAGCGATGTACAAGTTTTGGGAGCAGAGGCGTGGAGACAAATAGTCAAAGGTGGTACCCTCCAGGGAGGCGTCCGGAGCAAAACCAGGGGCGCCACCGGCCAGAGAGCTATACTGAGCTCTCGAATGTTTCCTAACCCTAATCCCAAAGGGCTTAGGGTATGACTGGCGTCTCTCGGCGGCATAGGCAGCGTCGAGATCAGCTGCGGATGCAGTGAGAGCTGTTGGCGACTCAGGAAGGCGCCGGGCTCGCTCGTACAGGGGAGTGATGCACTGTGGTCGGCTAAGAGCGAGTGACATCTCCCCACATCTACAAGTAGGCTCTCAATGGGGCAAGTGCGGAAGGCACCCGTCACCAGGCGAAGGCCCATAATAAACGATCGGCTGCGGATGCATAAAACTCGCATGCGTAATCGAGTTTCGAACGAACAGGAGCGATAAAAGAGTAAGGCAGTAGCCCTATCAGCGCCCCGGGTGCTGAACGTCACGGAACGGAGAATAGTCATGGCGCGGGTGCAAGAAACCTTAAGGAGGTTAATATGGGCCTCCCAGGTGAGGAGTCGTCAAATACAAGACCAGGGAAACGATGCGAATCCACCACTTCCAGGCGCACCCTATTGAGAAAAAAGTCTGGGTTAGGGTGGAGCCGTGGATGGCGGCAGAGGTGCACCACCTTAGTCTTGGCCAAGGAAAACGGAAGCCTGTGCGCTTGGGCATAGCGAGAGACTAACCAGAGTTGGCATCTGGGCCGCCCCAAAAGAGATCGAAAGGTCGTCCACGTAGAGCGTAATACTGAGGATGACACTTGCCTACGGGATCACCTCTTCCTGCTCCATTGGGCCGGAGAGGGCTCTCCACTACCCATACGCGGAATCGACGATCTCGAAAAAAATCAGATATAAAAATTGCGAAGCATCCCCTCGCCTCCATCCTGTGCACAGGTCGTCTTCTGCCATCAAGAAAAAAAAGGGCAAATCTAACATTTACCAATTTCTCCATCAACTTGCAGAGACAGGAGGTTAGAGAGATTGGGCGGAAACCGACTGTGGTTGAGTGATCTCTCCCCGGTTTGCAAAAAGCAGGCTCAGTTGCGATCCGCCAGGATTATGGGAAGAGACCCTGTACCCAGATTCTGTTCAACAAATTTAACAAAAAGGCCATAGCTCGCTCACTCAGGTGTCAAAGCATGGCGTACGGGACAATGCAGAGAAAGAGGTCAAGAAAAACTCCGCAACGGACGCGGGGGGAGAGATTGCGGTCCCATTCTTCTGGAGAACAGGAGGGGGGTGGGGTGCGAGAACTTGCCACGAATCCCTTTGGCTCGCTTCCCACCTCACCTAGAGGGGTCTTTCCCGTTAAGTGAAGAAACGTATGCCCGCCAGGAAGAGCGGCGGGCGTGCTTCGAAACATACCCGAACCTAGCCCTAGCTTGACGAAATTCACCGGCAGTGAAATACGAGGGGAGGTCAATAAGTTTTGCGAATCGGTAGGGCAAAACAGAGGAAGGGGGATGGCTGTTTGTGGGGGTGTTAGGACAACTTATAAAAAGTCAGGACCTGCAGCCACACGCTCCTGCCTCGTCTATTTAAGAAGCAGTAGCTGATCGCAAATCGTCAGTCACAAATTTTTCAACAAGGGAGAAGGTTGAGCACCGCGCAGTGATCAAATTTTGACCAAGGAAGGCAAGAATGCAAAAGAGATCCATGAACGCATGGTTGCAGTGTACACCGACACCTCCCATTCCTATACAACCATTGATCGCTGGAATAGGGAGTTCCGCCATGGTCGTGAGTCCCTTGAAGATGACCCCCGTCCAGGACGCCCATCAGACGTGACCAACGAGGACAATGTGGCCCGTGTGCAGAGGATGATCCTCGAAAATCGACGGGTGAAGGTCGAAGAAATCGAGCGAGAACTTGGAATATCACATGGAAGTGTTATGAACATCAACCACGACAATTTGGCCATGACCAAGGTCTCTGCCCTTTGGGTCCCTAGAAACCTCACGAAACCTCACGCCCCATGATCGACTTCAAAGTCGTCAAAGTTCGGAGGTGCTGCTGCTCCTTAACAACCAAGACCCGGCGGGATTCGAGTCACGCATAGTGACAGGTGATGAAACGTGGGTTCATCACTGGAATCCCGAGACCAAGCTCGAAAGCATGTCCTGGAAGCACAGGGGCTCTCCGACCCCCATCAAGTCCCAGACCTAATCCTTAGCCGGGAAGATCATGGCCACCATCTTCTGGGATTCTGAGGGAGTGTTAATGGTGGACTATGCGCCTCGTGGAAGGACCATCACAGGCCAATATTACGCCAAGGAACTGGCTGGGTTGAAGAATTGCATCCGTCAGAAAGGGCGCGGCAGAGTTGCACAAGCTGCCCTGCCCGAGTGCGGATTCGAGGAGTTCAACCATCCCCCCTACAGTCCAGATCTAGCCCCTAGCGACTACTTTTTATTCCGCCAGCTCTAGGCTGCACTGCGTGGATGCCGGTTTGGGGACGATGAAGATGTCCAGCTCGCCGTCGAGGAGTGGATTGAACAGCAGTCCGGAGATTTGTGGTTGTTGGGAATTCGAAGCCGCAGGGACAAGTGGCGCAAGTGCATTGAAGTAGAGGATAGTTATATTGAAAAATAATAAAACACTTTCCCTCATATCTCGTTTCATTATATCCGAATTGCAAAACTTATTGACCACCCGTCGTAGTTCGGGTGGCGCTTATAGCGCATGTAGGCATAACGCTTCTACTCGAGAGCCCTTCACACTCGGCTGACCACCCCATATGAAGTCGGCGTGCAAAACGTCCAGATGTTCTAGGAATAGTAGTTAGGCCCACGGCGATTAAGTTGCCGAAGAAAAACTCAACAGCCTTACCCATCGACCTAAACTCCTCGACTGAGGCAGAGAAATCAGTCTGTCGAGAATGGTGGCTCCTTGCCGACATGTGCCCCGTCGAAACGAGGAGGTCAGTCCATGTGAACGATGACCGTGGGAATAGTCAGAATATCGAACTGCTTTCTGCGGTAAGCGAGGGATTGGAATCTCAAACGCGCGCTTAGGTCTCCTCCCGGTGAGTTATCAAGAAACCTATGCAGGAGTACTTCCCATCCTTCAAGCGCCGTGTTGGTTCGTGGAGATTCTCCCGTGCCCACCCTCGGGCATCGACACTATAGTCCTGCCTTTTACAACGAAACGTCATTCTCGATCACGCCCCATTTCTCTACGAGCCCGAAGGCTAGAATTATACCGAAGGATCTGGGCCCCAGTCAATTGGCTCATCCTTGGTTTCGGTACATTTCGTTTAGCACGAATACTTCCTCCAGTTAGTGTTACTACTAAAGGTTAAACTCCCGTGGTTAAAGTCCCTCACATAACTATCCGATCCCAGTTTCATCTCGTAAAGCCTCGAACCCAAGCTAGGCTGAGACGAATCATCTGTGGCTTCCTTGCCAGTCATCCCTGTGTGCGTATGTACAGAGTCTCGTAACGTCTCTCGACACCCCCGTAAAGCTAGCCCGAGTAGCTTTGTTAGGTCGATTATTGTAAACATCGAGTATCCATTTCCATTATTCTATTTAATCTATTTATTGTTTATACTGTATAAATATAAAGTTTATTTTTGTTCCTAGTTTTTCATAAGCCTCAGAGCCCGCAGCCTTCATTAGTTTAATATCGGCCAAATGCACTTGATCGTTTTGTATTTACATCCTTCGCACTCGTTCAGGGAAGTTGGACCCCAACTCCCCCGATTTCTATCCTCCCCTATCTCTGTCGTGACCAGAGTTGAGTCAAGGTCACTCGGTAAACCTTGAGCGTCCACGCATATCGGGTAAAAGTGACGTATATGTCTGGGTTATTCTACGACACAGTCATTTCCTGAAATGCGAACCACCGCGCCCGCGCCACACACCACCGAGGCGGGGGGTCAGGCGGAAGTGGTCAGGAAAATGATATTTAAATGGGAAAGTGATCACCAACATGGAAGTCATCGACTACCCTCCATCCAAAGTAAGGCTGTGCATACGGAGAGCAAAAGATAGATCAAGACAGGAAAATGAACAGTTCTCGGGGAGGGATATGTAAATTCAACAACATTTAGGAGGCCTAGTCGATCAGGTTGGCAAGTAGCAGTCCCCGGGGATTGATAGACTAGTCTCCCCTGAGGGGGTGTCTACCGTTCAAATACCCGAGCAAGAGAAAGGGCGTCGGAAACCTTGCCACGACGCAGCGGAAGACCTTCCCGCATAGGGGGCAGCAGACGGTGGATGTACGCGGAAATAACAGTATACCTACTATCCAGCTACTGCCTGAGGAGGTATCTAAAGCAAAGAGAAAACAGAGACATCATGGAGGGTGTAAATCGCGGATCCTCCTGCCTGGCCCCCATCCCCTGGTGGTGGAGTCGCAAGACGCTTATACACCGGGAGGGTTGGCAGGAGGCACGCGCCCAGCATGTTCTCCTGCAAAAAGATAGCTAACGGTAAACGGGACGGGACAGGACGAGCATCCGCAACTCCTTCCAGTTGGCTCGGAGTCTGCGGCAATTCCATTGAAGCAATAAGCCTTCCAGGCCTAGCTCAGGGGACATGCGGGGGCCTTCTTCAAAAAGAAGACTCCCACGGGAATGGCCGTAGACTTCCCGGAGGCAGAACTCCCAGCGCTGTTGACCGGACAATGCGATGTATGCGTTGTTGCCTTCGAGGACTTATCGGGATAGGTTAGGCTCGCCATGCGAGTCTTTTCTTTCTTATATCTTCAAACCTTAGGCAGCAAAGCGGCTTCGGAGGCAAGGGTCACTACTTTGGAGAATCCAGACTTCGAGTCACTGAAGGAGCTTCGGCGTAAGAGCCGAAGCTCCTTTAGTGCTGTCCTGCTTTCGGGGGCCAGCTTTAAGAATCCCGCAAGATGGCCTCACGACCAGCTTCAGGGGGTGTTGCCTCCTGTGAGTCAAACGACTCGGTGGAGCCGCACGACCGTTTCGCCTTACGGGAAACGGGCACGCTTTGGGGAAGGGGATAGGGGACGGGTCTGGTTTTAGCCGGGGCATGGTGTCAACCCTTTTTGCCGCCAGCTGTACCAGGGAGGTACCCGGGTTGAGTAGAACCCGCAGAACAGTCCCGAATGGGCGCGGAAACGACCCTGCTCGTAGGCGTGGAGCAGAGGGTGTCTTTCTTAACATTGAGGCATAAGACGTCCCAGGAAGCGCCGGGCGAGTGAGGATCAAGTCCTTAACCTCGCAAAATGAGAGACGATCTTGTGTCTGCACGGCCTGGATTAAATTCTTAAGGAGATACCCACCACATTGCTTCGAAGCGGGGTGTGGCTTTCTGCAATTGACACACTTGGCACACGCGATTTGGACTTATCATGTGCGGCCTTGGAGCAACTTACACAGACTTCGGGTAACCCCGACTTTGCGCGTCTACATGAGTGATTTGTATGACCGAAGGGGTGGCAGTAGTAGCACGAACGCCTTCACGCGGTGGCGGTACCAACCGGCACACATCAACTCAGGGAGCTTGTCACAGTCGAGCGTGACGAAGAGTGTAGGGGTGGGTCTCGAGGCCCCTCCCTGTTTTCTAATCTCACGATTAACCTTGATCGCTCCATGGTCGGCCAGCTATAAGGTGATGTCATCTATGGAGTAGTTCACGAGTTCCCTCGCATCAACTTCTTTCACTAAGTACATGGTAGAGTGCGGAGGCACACTCACCAGCGTGCCATCAAGTGTCCGAAGAGCACTAATCTTGGGAGCCTCGGATGGAGCCATGCAAGATCCTACCTTCTGGGGGTGGATCACCTCAGGTACCTTGTCCATCTCAGGGATGGGGATGGCTTCCATGTGGCCATCTCCCCAAGACATCATTCATCTCATTCCTCATTCGAGATTCCTTATTTTATCGTTTAATGCCGGCGAACCGGCATCCGTCGGGGAAGAGAGGGGGGAGGGAGGGAGGCAGGTACACTGACCCACCTGTACTCATCATGCATGCAAGCATGATATTAGAGGGCATGGACCGACGGGCCCTGTTAAGCCATTGCTCCCTTAAGGGGGTTGGCCCTATTTAGCCTGTCAATATTGGCCGCCTGCGTGCTTTCTTGGCAGTCCCCTGCGAAAGCAAAGAAGCGACTGCCACTGGACAGAGGGAGTCGCTCAAGGGCCCCTCCAGATTTGGGGGTGAGTGGGAGTCCACTACACTTGTAGGAGTAAGCCTACTGTCTTGTATAATACTTTATTCATTGGGCATGGGGACGCAAATGATAATCTCCCCGCGCAGTAGCCCGCTCTGCGAGGGGTCAAGACGGTAACAGCAAAGCCAGATGCGGTCATTTGAGGCCACTCGTCATACCGAGTGGCCAGGCAGCCCATCAGCATGACGTAAAATTAATAGTCCATAAAAAGAAAGAGAAAAGGGATGTGAGGAAGGTGAGGGTGAGGCAGGTTGTTAAAAAAAACCCTACCCCACACTGGAGCTTAAGGGTAAGTGGGCATTGTTCCTTCCCCACAGCCCCCATCCAGGATGGTTGGGTGAGAGGAAGCTGGTCCATGTCTACCCTGTGAAATTAGAGGCAGACCAGAGAAAGTTGTGGGAGAGGTTGTAGAGAAAGTGAGGAAGCAGAGCAGGGTAAGAAGAAAGTGTGTCAGAAAGAAGTAGAAGAGGCTAACCTGAGCGTCAGACGGGGCACTGAGTCCCGTCAGCACAGTGGCTAGAAAAGCAAATCGATGTTACCCTTACGGGGTTCAGCTGCATAAGAGAATACTGGTATGAACGTTTGTGTATGGGGGCGGGTAGTATGAAAATGTATCAAATGCTAGAAGCTAACCTTGCTAATGCAAATGATGGGAGGGCTCTATGAAAAATTCATCAAATTTTGTTTCTCATATTTTTTTTTAGTGTTTTTAATACTAAATTTTGCGCTGATTCCAAATATATCCTTACCTTTCCTCTACTATCAACCGTTTGAACGATATAACAAATTATGCTAATATAAAGAAATATATGGGGTATGGGTAAAGCACACTTACATTTGTCGCTAATTTATTTATTTCATTTTTCAGGTTTATATGATAAATATTGACTTTCTTGATTATGGCTACAAGAGGATGCAGAAATTCACCAGATTTGTTCTGTTTTGTGTGTGGTTTCTATGTTGGACCTAAGCATGTATCACATAAAAGTGTGAAAGGTGCAAAGTATTGGATTGCTTATACTGTACTTTGGAATGAGTGTCAATCAAATTTAGATGCATGGCTGAGAGGTGCAAGAAAAGCAATGCCATTTGCTGTGCAGAGAGTTTGTTGAGAGCCAAAAAATCATCACGATGATTGCTATTTTTGCATGATTGACATATCAAAGTACAGAAAAGTTAAGGGAAGAAAATCCCTTCCATACTCAGTACAGATGAAGGAAGAATATGACAATGTAAAAAAGCTTCTCGAGAAGGTAAACTATATTAAGTTTAAATGGGATGTCTGTGGGGATTTTAAAATGCTTGCCTTCTTACTCAGATTACAGGGTGGGTACACCAATCTTTGCCTATGTGACAGTAGGGCTAATCATGAACATTACCAGAAGGTTGAGTGGCCCCCTCGAAATGACTGGCAGCCAGGAAAACTAAATGTTATTAAGACAGCCTCTTGTAGAGAATGCCGAAGTTTTGCTACCTCCACTTCATATAAAGCTTGGTTTGGTCAAACAGTTTGTAGAAGCATTAGATCATGGTGGAGAAGCATTTCAAGAGATTCGTCTACTCTTTCCAAAGCTATTAGAGGCCAAAGTTAAGGGTGGTAAATTTACTGAACCGAGCAAGTAAGGAAAATGTTGAAGTCAGTACAACTTTAGAATGCAATGAGTGATGTTGAAAGTGATGCGTCGTGTGCATTTTGAAATATAGTTAATGGATTCCTTGTTAGAAATAGACCCAAACTACAAGCAGCTGGTAGCAAAACATTTAGAAAGTTATAAGAATTTAGGATGTAGAATGTCACTAAAGGTGCACTTTTTGCATTCACATTTGGAGTTTTTTGTGAAAATTGGGGAGAAGTGAGTGAGGAACATGGTCAGAGATTCCATCAGGACATTGCTGTAATGGAGAAAAGATACCAAAGAAGATGGGATACTGCTATGATGAGGGACTATATATGGTCACTGGTGCATAAAGATCAAGGAGCTCACAGTAAGAAAGCACGTTCTTCAGTGCACTTTTAGTAGGTCATCTCTTATGATCACATTTTCACATTAGTTTAAAAAGGAATACAAGGACAAAATATTATCAGCTATTATTATTCATGGACAATGTGAATATGCTAAATAAAGTGAACTGTCGCAGCTATTTACCGTTAGTTGTACATACAAAATTCCAATTATCTCCAAAAAAATATCAATGCTATGCAATTTTCAATGGTATTTTTGGAATCAGGAGGTAAAAGTACCTTAGAAACACTAAAAACATTTAAAGAAATAAAACTAGTGTTACCCAGTGTTATCGATAAACTTTCTTTTGGAACAAATTTCCTAACTTTCCTTTCCTTTGACTCCTAACTATACTCATATTTCAAAATTTGAGCAACACCATTTCGATAGATACTTCACACAATGAACTTTCCTTTTAAAAAAAAAATCCCACTCCCAGAATGACAAGGTTAATATTTTTGAAATGTGACTGACAATATTAGAGTGGTGAGAAAGGTTTAATTCTAACGGTCAATATCATTGGGTACAAGTGACCCTGATAAATGAAGTATCTACCTTGATATCCACTTCTTTCCAGGGAATTGACTGAAGGATGTCGAACTCTGCTCCTTCAACATCTAAACTGAAGTAATCAACTGTACTGATATTGAGAGCTTTAATGTATGAAATCAGAGGGAAACATTGAACTTCCAGCACAGCTCCTAACTCTGGCCCTCCAGAGTTATGGAAAAGTTCACCCACAATATGACCCATATTTTGCTGTTGCTGAAATTTCACCTGAAAAACAGACATAAGATGAGAAGCAATATTTTCATACATAAACCATGCATACACATATTGGAACAGGTTAAAAATCGAAATTTCTGTCTAGAAGATTCAGCGACACTACCGAAGGTTTGAGGGATTTGTAAAGGAAGCGGTGTAGTTAGGAAAATGAGAAATGGTAAAAGGTACTAACTTGAGTAGCACAAGAGGACTTAGTAATAGGGGTGGAAGGGTATACAATGGTGACTCCCCCAAATTTATTATGCATCACATTCATCATCACGTTCAACTGCTTTTCACACCACAAAGTAGTGGCAGCGGGCATTAATACTCAAAACTACCCCCCCACACACACACACACACGCAAGCTCCTTTGGAAATGTATGAAAGATAGACCTCTGTCAGCATTATTTTTTTAAAGCAAAAACTAAAAAGGGCATCTACAAAAAGTTTATAAGAAAAGATCTGTAAGGAAAGTGAAGATGGAGAAAGTAAAAATATGGAACATAAATAGCCACATCTTCCACAGCGCATTGGAATGAAAAGAGTATGGAATTTTCAGAGCATCCCCGCAGGGTGTCCCTGCGGGACACCCGTACGCGCAATCGACGATCTCGCAAAAATTCAGATATAAACATTGGGAGGCGTCCCCTCGCCCCCATCGGGTGGAGTGCCTCCATGATACCGTATCGCCATGCGGTATCATAGGCCTTCTCCAGATCGAAAAACACCGTGGCGTAGTGCTATCTACGAAGGAAGGCCTCGCAGACGGTATTTTCCAGGCGGAGCAGAGCATCCGACGTGGAGTGGAACTTGCGTAAGTCGCACGGTGCAGAAGACAGATGGCCTCCGCTGTCCAGGAAAAAGGCTAATCTAACATTTACCAATTTCTCCATCAATTTGCACACGCAAGGGGTTAGAGAGATTGGGCGGAAACTGGCCGGAGTAGAGTGATCTCTCCCCGGTTTGCGAAAAGTGAGCACAGTAGCGATTCGCTAGGAATCTGGAAGGAGACCATCCACCCAGATCCTGTTCAACAAATCTAAGAGAAAGGCCATGCCTCGCTCACCCAGGTGTCGAAGCATGGCGTACGGGACATCGTCCGGACCATGGGCGGTGTCCGCGCACGAAGCAAGAGCGGAAAGCAACTCACTCACAGTAAACCTGTCGTTGAAGGGTTCTCCGCCTCTGGAGGTAAAGTCCAGCCGGCGGCCTTCCGCGACATAACGACGTGCATTGAATGCTGTCGGAGCCGCATCCCGGCTAGAGAATGCGGAGAAAGCGGTCGCGAAGGATTCCGCCAAGGACGCTGGGACCGAGATTGCGGTCACATTCTCCTGGAGAAAGGGAGGGAGGTCCTACGAGAACTTGCTTCGAATCCTTTTGATTCGCCTTGACACCTTTGCTCGAGGGGTATTCCCGTTAAGTGAAGACACGTATGCCCACCAAGAAGAGCTGCGGGCGTGCTTCGAAATATACCGAAACCTAGCCCTCGCCCGACGAAATTCACTGCCAGTGAAGTCGTTCGGGCGGCGCTTATAGCGCATGTAGGCATAACACTTCTGTTTGAGGGCCGTCTCACACTAGGCTGACCACCACGGTAGTGGTTAGCGTGAAAAATGGCCAGACGTTCTAGGAATAGTAGTTAGGCCCGCGGTGATGAGGCTGCCGGAGCAGAACTCAACGGTCTCATCTACCGAAATAAACTCCTCGACTGATATAGAGATATCAGTCATTTCATGAAATGAGGACCACCTCGCCCGCACCAAGCACCACCTGGGCGGGCTCTTGTGCGGCAGCAGCTCAGAAAATGATATTTGAATGGGAAAGTGATCACTACCATGGAGGTCATCGACCCCCCCCCCCCCGACCCAAAATCAGTGATGCATAAACTCATTCACATTTAGGACACCCATCTCCAGCTCATCGAGCAGATCAGCAATTATGGGCTGCCTGCCTGCTTTCTTGGCAGTCCCTTGTGAAAGAGAAGGAGGGACTGCCCAGCCTCTCCATCAACTTGCACCCACACAGGTGGTTAGAGAGACTGGACGGAAACAGGCTGCATTAGTTTGACATCTCGCACATTTGCGAAAAGCTAGGAAAGTAACCATTCGCCATGTGTTTAGGAGGAATCCTTCTGCCCAGATCCTATTGAAAAATCTAACAGAGAGGCCATGCCTCGCTCACCTCGGTGTCGAAGCATACTATACAGGACACTGTCCAGACGAGGGGCGGTGTCCTCGCACGAAGAGAGAGGAGAATGCAATTCGCTCAATGTAAACATGCTGTTGAAGAGTTCTCCACCTCTTGAGTTAAAGTCTAGTGGGCGGTCTTCAGCAGCATCCTGGTTAGAATGTGGAGAAAGAGTTCATGAAGGAGTTGAACAGGGATGCTGTGTCTGAGATTGTGATCCCATTCTCCTGGAAAACGGGAGGGGGAAGGTCCTGCGAGAAGTTGAGTGAATCTTTTTGCTCGGCTTCTGCACCTCAACTAGAGGAGGTCTTCCTGTTAAGTGAAAACATATATGCCCGCCAGAAGAGCGGTGGTCGTGCTTCGAAACATACTGGAACTTAGCCCTAGCTCAACGAAATTCACCAATGTATGCATAACGCTTCTGTTTGAAGTCTGTCTCACACTTGGCAGACCACTGTGGAAACATGTCTAGCAAAATGGCCAGACATGCTAGGAATAGTAGTTAGACTCATGGCCATGAGGTTGCGGAAGAACTCAATGGCATCATTTACCGACCTAAACTCCTTGGCTGGGACAGAGAAATTAATCATTTGCTGAAATGAGAACAACCGCACCCACGGCAAGCACACTGGGGTTGGCTCTCAAGCTGCAGTGGCGCAGAAAATGACATTTGTTTGGCAAAATGATCACTTCCATGGAGGTCATCAACCATCCACCACCCAAAATCATGCTGTGCATCCAGGGAGCACAGGGATAGATCAAAACAGGAAAATGAAGCAGTTCTCGGGCAGTGATGCGGAAACTCATCTACATTTAGGACACCATCTTTCTTTCTTTAAATCTTGAGCTGACCACCACCATGCTAAAGGTCAAAAGGGGCTCCAGAGGGAGATCAGCCTGCAAATAAAAATATGATAGACAAAAGAAGAGTAAAGATTAAATACAAAAAAAAATAATAACACCCCAAAAATGGAAATCAGGTGATGTCAGTAGATAATAAGAATAAGTTAGTTCCCCTCTTAAATATTAGGAGATCAGTAGACTCCACAACAGCACCAGGCAAACCATTCTACATCACGGTTGCAGCCACAATAAAACTCCTAGCAAACTGGTTAGTATAATATCTGATACTAGAAAATGTCACACTATTAGCAGTGGCTGCCTGTCTTGTATTATGAGCAAAAACAGCTAGATCAGGTAAGGACAAATGCCTAGGATGTTTATCACTGTTGTATATTTTATGCAACAAGCATAAAGAACTCACTTTACACCTCTGCCACAGGTCAACATTAATACCTGGTAAAATAAACTTGACCAAAGAAATAACTATCCAAGAGCTTAAGATGAGAATCTGCGCCTGAGGACCACACAGGAGAGCAGTACTTCAAACAGGGAAGAAGGAAGGAATTGCCCCCTGGGATTGATTGAGTAGTCTCCACAGAAGGGGTATCTACTGTTCAAACCCCCGAGCAGTACAAAGGGCATCGGCAACTGTTCCACGGTGTGGCGGAAGTTCTCTGTGTTAAAGTCGGCAGACAGTGGAATCTATGCAGAAATAACACTATACCTACTATCCAGGTGCAGCTGCACAGCTACTGCCCAAAAGGAGGTATTGAAAGCAAAGGAAAGAGAAGAATGGAGACATCATGCAGGAGAGTTCAGTTTCGTGATCCCGATGAGTGCTGGGTTATTATCTGGGAGGTCCATGGGCAGGAGAAGAAGGGGGTAACAGAAGGAGTAGAGAAAAAGTGATTGTAAAGGGACGAAGGAAGGGCAGGGGCAAGATTGAAGGAGGGTTGGTACAAGAGACAGAAATTAGGGCTTAGCAAAAGATGGAAAAGAGGCTAAGCTTGGGCTGGACAAGGTGCTGAGTCCTGTAAGCACAGCAGCTAGAGAAACAAATATTTTCAGACCCTTGTGACCACTAAATAAAAAAGAAAGGGGTTGGTGGGCTATATCCTGCATCCAGCCACTACCTTCTATCCTACCTCGAGTTTTGGGGACTTTTGAGGTGTCCACCCTGGGTGCGTTAAAGAATGGAAGCGCACCAAACAACTTACCCCAGCCCTGTCAAAGAGTTTGATTCAATCCAGTGGTGGAGTGTCCCTAATTTGCACTGTCCAGGTGAGAACAGTTCCTCCCCTTATAAAATGCGGGAAGACAAAAGTTTGATAGGAAAGTAACAAAAAAATAATGTAGCTCTGAGAGGGAAGCACATCAACAACTTTTCCAGGTCCCATCAGAGTTCACATCAACCCAGTGATGGGGCTTCCCTAATTTTCACTCAGGTCAGGAGGGTGTGCAGTCCTTCCAGGTATTAAATGTAACAGGCTACACAGGGCATGCCCATGTGTGCGTGGGAGGGGATAGATCATAAGGAAATGACTTTTTGAATAGATCATGATAAATGAACTATAAGTGATGCATGGTCCATCTATAATGTGCTTGTAGCCATATTAATCACAAGCAATATTTTTTTATATATCACACAAATGATTTTATTCTGTAGTCAATTTTGGTTTGACCTGTATGCAAGGCTGAGCACTACTCATAATACCTTCTCACATATCTCACAAAAAGTGATCAACTTCATGGAGAGGAAGAATAAGAGAAACTACAAGTGGTACAAGGTTGTTTATTACTGGCGCTTGGCTCCTCTGGAGCTTCCTCAGGGTAACCAGATACTAAGACAAAAGGAGCGAAACATCAATAATAAAGAACCTTTTACCACATGTGGTTTCTCTTATTCTCACCCTTCATCTGTTGTCAAAGACATGCATGGATGAACTTCATATGCAGATCATTAGGACATCAAGCCACTTACCTGGAACCAGTTCTCTGGTAACCACATCAAAATACTGTGGTATTTACATAATTTTTTGTGGCAAGTCATAAGAATGATCATAATGAATTTTGGATTAATGGTTTCAGTTGCTTAAATTAGAATGAGAAGTGCCTGCTCCATTTATATAAACCCACACATATTTACTTCCTAAACACATCATTGAATGAAGCAAGGAACATACAAACTTTCACCTTATCCACCAAAAATAATACATTCTACTTACTGCTATCGGATGCGAAGAAGGTGCAAGACATGTGGGAGATGAGTAAGCTTTCCTATTCTTGGTGGCAATGAACTCAAAATTTTTAGGATCAGCTTCAATCAAGAGACCTCTCCAACCTCTTTCACGTTCAAAATAAAGGGTATTTGACCTCGTCTCTCCATCCAATGCCCCACATTCAATAAAAAATCCATTTTTCTGAAAAGTGAAGATAAAATTATAGGCAGTTAATTAAAAAAAAAATGCCTTCATCATGAGAGCCACAACAATGATATCCACCACACAACACCCACTCTTTTAATCTAAATTTAGAGATCCAAATACTCATATATATAACAAATGTAAGAGCTCTTGATAGCAAAGGATATGGCGTAGGATTTCTAGCATTGAGGTGTCTGGTTGCAAACACAAACATCAGTGGAAATAGAAGTCTTGCCAGTGATTGGTGGACATTGTGTTTAACTACACCAGAGGTAGGTAGATCTTACACAGGTCATCACACACATAGCTAATTGCAACACCACTGTATTTCCTCTACCATCTTTATTACATAACACACACAATCTTCTCCTGTGTTCCAAGGAATCCTGCCAATGGGTGATGGCATCCACATATCCATAATGAGAAACAGGTTCCTTCACCACAAGGTAAGTTTCTACCTGTTCACTGGTTGGTGCCAAAAGCATAATTCTTCCCAACATGTACCCCTCTCCAAAAAAAAGAAAGGAACAGGACTGACTCCTGGTACTCTCAGGTTCACCAGCGACTGCCATGCCTATCTTTATTTTGGTTTTATTATCCAGTCAGAAGGAGCCATTGTAGCCAAGAGATGGATGGCTCATCTACTTCCAATAAATGCATCAAGAAAAAATGAAACAGGGAAAAACAAGCAATTAATCCTCACAATTAAAGCAAATGATACCACAACAAAGGCCCGGGAAGATAAAAGCCATGTTTCCTTCAAGGTTACTTTATTTTGAAGGAGATTCACAATTTAGCATACATATTTTCATATTGCCTGATGCTATCTACCAACTTCTTCAGTGTGTGTGTAGAGAGCCTGGCTATCATAGTAGCAAGATCATTTCCTAACAATTTTATTTAGGGCCCATCTGGTGACTGTCCACCAGAGGATTTAGAATTTTTATAATTCGTATTATATATTGTGGGGCAGATTAAAATCAGTACCCCCATTTATAATTTTTAATTAGGGGCACACACAGCCTAAGCTTTCCACTTCAATGTAAAACCACCGATTTTGGGGGTATTATTCTACTTTGGAATTGGTATCAATTGGGTCAAGTCCTGGATACTTTCAAGCTAAATTAATTTTTATCGAAGACTAATTTAATTGCAAAATTTAAGTTTAACACTTGTAATATGTTTGGTATTCACAACACATTTCTCTGTTCCAAGGAATACTGCCGATGCATATGTGTATCCACATACCCATGATGTGGAATGTGCCTGTCATTCCTCAGGGTGATTAAGGTTTCTACCTGATTGCTGGTTGGTGAAAAAAAACCCTCAATACCACCTTTCCCCCTCCAATTAGGACCAGTGTCCTTTGTGTTCAATGGCAAATGTCATGCTGATCTTTATGTTATACATTTCATTATCCATTTGGGGAGGATCTCATCTACAAGCAAAAGACAGATGGGGAACATAATATTAGTAGTTTGAGAGGTCAAAGGACTCTGATTTGAGCATGGAACTTGCTTATCTTGGAGTATCTTTGAATTTTTGTTAAGAATTGGTATTATTTTGTGAAAATAAATAGTAATTGTGTATTTAATTAGGATTAATGTGGTGAGCTCCAAGATCATAGAAATTAATTATGTTTATTCACATTCTTTGTGACATTTGTTGTCTCAGATTTGCAAATAAATTGTAAATATATTTATTTTATTTAAATGGTCTCAACTGGTAACTGCACCAAAGACACCCCCCCCCCACTCTCCTTCCTCCCCCCCAAAAAACTAAGGAAAGAACAGGCACATTCAGGCAGCGGAAGGTAGCCCATTATCTATGTAGGACCTGAACATGCAGGTCCATGAGGACTCTGGCACCCTCATCACAAGCACATCTTCACATCCTCTTGGTTTATGCACCTGTAACAATATGCAAAAAAACAACCATAACAAGAAAAAAGGAAAAGGGCAACAAGCAGGAGGCATGGTCTGGCGTCGGAGGGGAGGCCTTCCAGTGCAGGAACGTGCAACCTACGAAAAAAAAACAGTTAAATAAAGTGGAGGAGGTCAGACTCATCTAAAGTGTCATAAAGCCCACAAGTCAGTGTGCACAAACTCATCCCAGGTACAAGGAACAAGCAGTAGCGACCCTGCTCATCCCAGTAACGGGACAGGTAGCATGCCTGAACATCGCCTAGACTGGAACATTCAACAAGAATGTGCCAAACAGTCTGTGGGACAACGCAGTTGTCCCAATAAGGCGCAGGCGAGCGCTCCATCAAATGGCCGTGCGTCCAGCGTGTGAGTCCAATTCAGAGCATACAGAAAGCAACCTGAAGCCGTTGCGGCATTGGGGGGAAGATCCATGGGAACAGTCGCAGCGCAATGGCATGCAACATTAGGTTCCCCTTGACATTCCCCCATCTTCTTTGCTAAGCAGCCCATATTCCTGCCATGTAATTGGTGTGAGGAAGAGAGAAACACCAGTCTGGTTGTTCAGTCCTCGCAGACTCTGGCGCACTCATTCCCAGCAATTCCTACATGTCCAGGAACCTAGCAGAGGATAATCTCGACTTCTGCCTGGCTCCCCAAAACCGTGAAAGCATGGAAATCGAGAACCAGGGGATGTGGAGATTCCAATGCCCCAAGAGCACTCAAGACGCTTTGTGAGTCGCTATAAATCACAATCCAGTCTCGGAACTGGGCATGTTGCGTAATCTCCCATACCGAGTGATGTATTGCCACCAGCTTGGCCGTGCAAACAGAGGCAGCACTTGGCAAAGCCCCACTGACTTCAAACAAAGGGAATATGGCGTGAAAATCGACACCCTATTGGGACCTGGAGCCATCCGTATACACTGGCACATTTCCAACCTGACACGAAGTATGATCCATAAAGGCTGAACGCAATACTCTTGGCGCTGTAGAAGCTTTGGGAGCAGAGGAGTGGCAACAAATGGTAACAGGTGGTACCTCCAGTGTGACGTCCTAGGCAGAACCAGGGGTGCACTAGCCCGAGAGCCATACCTAGCTCTCCTTTCTCCACGGCATAGGCACCGTCGAGATCAGGTGCAGGTACAGTGAGAGCTGTTGGCGACTGAGGGAGGCACCGGGCTCACGCGTAGAAGCGAATAATGCACTGTGCATGGCGGAGAGTGAGTGGCATCTCCCCAGCATCAACAAGTAGGCTCTCAATGAGGGAAGTGTGTAAGGCACCAGTGGCCAGGGAAAGGCTGGTGTGGTGGATCGAGTCCACCTTTCGGCATAGCGAGAGAGGCGGTTCAATCCCTATTGAAGTCAACGTTCCAAAGTTGGTATTTGGAATGTGCCAAAAGAGATTGAAAGGTCGTCCACGTAGAGTGTAGGGAAAACATCTTCCGGCAGCATCGAGGTGATGCCATTGATGCTCAGGGCAAAGAGTGTGACACTGAGGACACTTCCCTGCTGGACAGTCTATTCATGCTCCATTGGGCCAGAGAAGGCTCCCCCACCCATACATGGAATCGACGATCTCGCAAAATTTCAGATATAAAGATTGGGAGGCGTCCCCTCGCCCCCATAGGTACTGCTTATGGTACCATGCCCCACCCAAAATTAGTCTGTGCATCCAGAGAGCACAGAGATAGATCGAGGCAGGAAAATGAGGAGGTTCTCAGGCAGTGATGCGTAAACTCATCCACATTTAGGACACCCATCTCAAGCTCGTAGATAAGGTCAGCAAGGACTTGTCCCCGAGGATTAATTGAATAGTCTCCCCAGAGGGTGTGTCTACCGTTCAATCTCCGAGCAAGAGAAAGGACATCGGCAACCGTGCCACGACGCGGCGGAAAAGTCCCCCGAATCGAAGTCGGCTGACGGTGGAATGTACGCAGAGATAACAGTATACCTCTTATCCAGATGCAGATGCACAGCTACTGACTCAAAGGATGTATAAAAAGCAAAGAGAAGGGAGACATCATGCCATGTGTAAATCGCGCATCCTGCTGCCCCGCCCCCATCCCGTGGTGGTGGGGTCGCAAAACCCTTATACTTCAGGAGGGTGGGCAGCATGGTCTCCTGCAAAACAGTAGCTAACGGGACACGGGACGGGACGGGACGGGACGGGACGGGACGGGACGGGACGGGACGGGACGGGACGGGACGGGACGGGACGAGACGAGACGAGCCTCCGCAACCACTCCCAGTTGGCCAAGAGTCCATCCGCAGCTATTCCAATGAAGGAATATGCCCTCGGCCTAGCTCAGGGGAAATGACGGGGCCCTCTTCAAAGAGAAGACCCTCAAAGGATGGCCGTACGCAAAACTCCGAGCGCTTTTAGCCAGGCAAATCGCTGAAGGTTCTGTCACCTTCGAGGACTTATTGGGGGAGGCTGGGCTCACCAAGCAAGTCTTTTCCTCTCACTGCTTTGAAACCTTAGGTGAGTGGGGCGGCTTCGCAGGTGGGGGTCCCTTTTTGGAGGATCCACCGTCCCCGAACCACCCAGCCCACCATTGAGTGTGGGCAAAAGAGCCAAAGCTCCTTTAGTGCCACCTCCTTTCGGAGACAGCTGTAGGAACCCTGGAAGATGGCCTCATGACCAACTTCAGGGGTGTTGCCTCCTGTGAGTCTAGCGACTCACCAAGACTGTATGGGTGGGTCTCGAGGCCCCTCCCTGTTTTCTCATCACACATTTGAATTTAACCACTCCATGTTGGCAAGCTCTAAGGCTATGTCATCTATGGAGTAGCTCACGAGTTCCCTCACATAAACTACTCTTTTCACAAAGTTCATGGTAGAGTGCAGCGTCACACTCACAGGTGTGCCATCAAGTGTCTGAAGGGCACTAATCATGGCTGCCTCAGAGGGATTTGACGCATTCACCAAAAGGCTCCTTCTGAGAAACGGGTCACCTTCGGCTCTCTACCAATCACACTAGCTAAAGCTCTCCTCTGATGGATCATGTTGTCCTTAGCCAACATGCTGCCATCAGTGAGTGAATAATAAGGAAGCGTTTGAAGCCAGCAGGCTCGAAAATGCCAGGTAATCTCTGAATGAGGGACCCTGACATAATCAAGGCTTCTCTCTGCAGACTTGGTCTTTCTCAGGGACACTCTACCTGGGGGAGCAACGAGGCCAGACATACCTATCTTTCCTTGTCACTTACTCAACTAGCAGCAGACCCATCCCTCCCTGTGGCCCCCACAAATGGAGAGAAGCCCTGAGTCTTTTTATCCTTTTCTATTTAGGAGATGAGGGTGGGGAATGAACCCGCTTTTCCCCTCCACCGACATGAGCCCCCAGGCCAGATGGACCGGCCTCAGCAAGATTCTTCTCTGAGATGGACAAGGTCTTGGCTGCCACTGGGGCTATATTTGGAGGAGGTGATCCCTCCTCTCCTTGTAAGGTCTTGGAGACCCGAGCCATCTGAGGAGGACCTTGCAGAGGCATGAACTTGGGTTCGGTGCTTGTCATTATGCCCACGTCCATCCCCATGGAAGGTCTTACTGTGTGGAGCTGGGTTGCCTTAGGGACCATGTCCATCTCTCAGGGGGTGCCTCCATGTGGCCATGCCCCCCTAGGACATAATAGATCCCATTGGTTAGAACGTCTTTGGTCAGCGAAGAGATGGGGGCACATATGGTAAGCCCCTCTAAACTCAATATTAAAGCTCACACATCTTTAGAGGGAAGGACAGACAGGTCCTGTCTTCTCTCCTCCCCCTAAGGGGGTTGGCCCTATCATGCTGGTCAATTATGGGCCACCTGCCTTTCTTGGGAGTCCCCTTAGAAAGTAAAAGGGGGACTGCCACTGTAGAAATGGAGTTGCCTAAGGACGGCTCCAGAGAAGGGGATGAGAGAAGTCCCCTACACCCAGGGTTGGCAATAAAATAAAAAAACAAAAAAAACAATAAAACCCACCTAAAAAAACACTGGGTTTGGGGGGGTTTTATTGGGTTTTAATGGATTTTTTACTTCTAGTTCAGAGTTTAATTGATAGCTAAATGTTCTTAAGAATTTTTACTTGTATTCTAGATTCATTTGTCATTAACTATCCTTACTTTCTTCAGGTTTTTTTAGTATTATTGATAGCTTCACAAATAGCTAATCTTTTGTTATTTAAAATGCCATTTGCAAGTGGTCAGAAAAAAAGACATTTGCTAGGGGAAAATCAATGGTATAAAAGATGATAAAACAAGAGTATCATGCAATTTTTTTTCTAGAAAAGATTAGTACAAAAAATTGAAAGAATCAAGAAACACATGGCAGAATGCAAAATTAAGCAACAAGAAGAAACAACTAATCCAAGTAAAAAAGACAGCTACAGTAGAATGCAGGGTTGGCATTAAAAAACACTTCCCCCAAAAAACAATAGAGCCCACCTAAAAGAACCCACTGGGTATTATTGTTTTTTAAATCACATATTCCTATAATTGATGAAACAGAAATGTAAAAAATAGGTTTAATGATAACTACAAAAATATTTTTCAAGTTTTTTAATTATATTCAAACTGTTTCATTTTCAATGGTTTCAAGAAGTATTATCCTTTGCTGTTATACAGCATTAACTTATTAAATCTAATTTGTTCCAGAACCTGATTTAGCATAATTGAAATTCTCAATTCCTCCTCAAATGCCTATAAATTTTCACTAATTTCTGTGCTTTTTCAGCATTTAACCTGTTCCTAACATTACTCCAAACCAGACCAAAAGTTGAGAAAATGCACTCTATAGAGCCTGAGCTTGCTGGGCAAGAATGGAGATCTGAAAAGAATTTGCAGAATCCTACAGGAAGCTTCTGGCTTGTTTCCTGAACTTGCTTTACTGCCTTCAAGCCAATTAATATCCACCATTTCTGAGGTGTTACTGAACTGAGTATGTTAGTACTAAACATGTGTGATGGGAAAATATTAGTATCTCTCAGTCTGAAATTCATGAGTCCAGCCATGTATTCAGGGTATCATCTATTTTGCAGCCATTCTTCAGCCTCATTCTCTTGCTCTGCAATAAGATGATTTTCTGTCCCTGTAGAAAGAATATGAAAGTTGAAATAATAGATGTCCTACAATTATTATGAACTAATTTACATTTTTCAATAACCTTTTAGAACTTAATTACATGTATGGCAGTATGAGTAATGTATATCAAAAGTATTTAATTTTTTACCCATGTATGCTAAGAAGTGAAATGGTTCCATGGCAGCTTTGAACTGTGCCTTAATCGCTGTGCTATGCATTTGTAGTTCTTTATTTTTCCTTAATTCAATCCACTCATGGAGAGCATCAGAAAGATGACAAGAGTCACTTTGTATCTATGAAAAATATTAATATGTATTAATTTAGAGCTAGATAGTTCTTGATGCATATTAATATTAAGCAGTGTAAACTTGATAATGATGAATATCTTAAAAATTAGGCTGATGAGAGAGATCTAATATTTGAGAAGAATCTGTTTAATTAGGAGTGCACATGTGTTTAATTTTACCTTATTCAGTGCTTTCTCAAACATTTGAAGTTGAGACAAAAGATTTGATGCTTCTCTGAGATAGCAACATTGTCAATGATTTTTCCAATGTTAGCTGGAATTTCTTCACCATGTTCTTCTCTTATTTACTTGACTATTCCAGCGTGTGTCATTTGGTATTTAAGGTGCAGGCACCTCCCTTCTCCCTTAACCATCCCTGTCAAATTTAAAATGCACAATGTATAATTGTTATTTGAAATCTTCAACTAATTACTTATAACTATAAGAATTTGTGCTGCTATCCATTTGTAAAGAAAGATGATTTTAAAAATTTAGTTAACATTAATTATGTATGATTTTTTGCATTTAGTGTACTCACATGAAGTCAATTTGTGTTCCTGAAACACTTCTGGACTTCTACAACATGCTTCATAACAGGTGAGGTGCTGCTCTCTTTCTCAACAAGGTTAAAATAGTGTGCACTGCACTCATATGTTAACAGTTCAGGAAATTCTGTGTTGAGCAACTCCTTCATTCTAATCAATTTTTTTTTATTATCTGTACAAACAGCAAAAACCTGAGATCACAGCTAAATGAAATGTTACTATATTTGTTGGAAAATATTGTATCCTAACATTTAAATAATCAATGTGTATTCAGGATTTAGCTATCTAGTTGTCTTGAAGTTCCTTAAATTTCAAAATATTGTAAAGTTTTTTTATATAATATTTAAGAATGAAGTGTTGGTAATAAGAAAAAATAACAGTTGTCAATGATATTTAAGATAATTTATCATATACCTTTTGACCAAAATAATTTTTTACTTCATCTATGGCTGTTTTGATGAGCCCAGCACAGTATTCTGATGTCTTAGCAGAGCCAGCATCAGTTATTGGAAGCAAATAACTCCTTATACCTGTGCTCCAACCATCTAGCATAATTATGAGAGAGTGTGTGAGTCAGAGTCACTAACTGATAGTTCTTGTTTAATTTCCTCAAGGGTTTCAGCATATACGTTATCCAGTAGCTCTCCACCAAGCTTCTTTCCATTTGGTGGTTAATAACCTGGACTCCTAAGGGAACAATTTTTTTTTAATTCAGGACTTTCCACAGCATTGAAAGGAATGTTTGCACTGAAAAAGAATTATGCAAGTCCATTATCAATCTTTCCCTTCTGTTCTGAATCTGTTCTCACTACAAATAATCCCATTGTTTTCTGGCGTTTAAGAGATTTGAAGGGTGTGGAAGAGGAAATACCAGATAAGCATCAGTAAATGATGTAGAAGCAGAGTCTGAAGTGTGGCTAATGTCAGTTATGTCACTGGCATTACTCATTGAACTGCAAGGCCTTATTTTCTATATATTAACTATACATCATATTGTACTTCAGCAGTCTCTTCACTTGGATTAGTTGTTTTTTCCTGTTTTTGCTTAATTTTGATATGTGTTTCTTGATTCTTTCAATTTTTTTACTAATCTTTTCTAGACAAAAATTACATGATACTCTTGTTTATCATCCTTTATATCAATGACTTCCTGCCAGCAAGTGTCTCTTTTACGACCACTTCCAAATGGCATTTTAATAATGAAAGATTATTTTTTATTTGTAAACTTATCAGTAATATTAGAAAAATCTGAAGAAAGGTTAGATAGTTAATGTTAAATGAATGTAGAATACATATAAAAATATTCTTAAAAACATTTAGCTATTATTAAATTTTTAGCTAAAAGTAAAAAAAAACAATAAAACCCACTACGCACTGGTTTAAAAAAAAAAAACCAGCGTTTTTCCCAACCCTGCCTACACCCATAGGTAAATGAGAGGGTAAGAGTTTTGGAGGGTCCCCTTGTAGCGGGCTGAAAAATTTAGACTAACCCCAATCGATCCAACCCGCTTCCTACACTAATCCAATCCGGATGTGAGAAATCGAAGGAGAATGAAATGGATTGTATGTACAGTCCTTTAAATCGAAGGAGAATGAAATGCATTGTATGTACAGTCCTTTACTAACAAAAAATACAATAATTACAAAAGAAAATTAAATTTTCTTATAAGAATTCAATGAAAAAAATGTGTGTGCACCACAAACAAGGCCAAAATTCCCCAATCAAAAAACAAGATAAAAAACTACGACGGACAAGGAGGAAAAAAATTATACAATAACACAAATCGGTACTGAGTCAAACAATGCATGCTAAAAAAAATTAAAATAAAAACTGAACGGTACAAGATAGTTCAATCAACACCATACGATGCTTTTTAAAACAAAAAGGGGGTGCAGGGTATCACTCGCAAGGCTGTATATTTCTTGGATCACGATGAGGGCTGGCGAAACCAGGTGCGGTCGTGGTTTCCAATGAGAGGTCGTGTAAACCCTCCTATCAGGGTCAGGGTAGAAACCCTTAGAGGCCTCTTTCCAACTTCTGCTAGAAGTCTGTTGTCCCACGGTTGCGTCCACATGGTCTCCACTCTATGCTCGAACTCAGTAAATCTTCTTTTCTTTAATCAGACAATACTCTTCCTCGCTAGCGTTCTTTTGAAATGTATATAAATATTATGCTTTCAATCTATTTTTACATCTAACTCTTTTCTCTGAAAAGAGAAAACAAACATCAATAAAAATAAAAAACAAAACAAAATTTAAATGCCAGTTATTCACACAATGCTCACACAGAGGGAGGGAGAGGGTATTGGGAAATGGGGGGGGAGAATGGCCCTTCACACACACACTCACATTCGCTCCACCACACCCTGTGAAAGCACAGGAAGCGGGGGACCTCCATTTTTTTGGTGGAGCTACCCGAGGGCAGCTCTGACAATGGTAAAGAGGAAGGGGAGAAAGATATATTTTTTTTTTATTTTCTTCATCAGGCATGGTGATCCTATACATTTCACGGGACGCATACGCTAGTCACCGCATGCAGTAGCCCACTCTGCAAGGGGTGAGTATGGGGCTGGCGGCCAGGAAGGCAAATCATCGCACCCCTTACGGGGATACTGTGAACCAAGGGTTGCAGGAATTCCAATGCATCAAGGGCACTCAACATGCTCTGTGAATGGATATAAATCACAATTCTGCCTCTGAACCATGTAATCTCATACTAAGTGGTGTATTTCAATCAATTGGCCTTTAAGACAGAGGCAGAACACAAAAGAGCCCCGCCCACATCAAATGGGGCAGTGTAGAAGCCAACCCCACCTTCGGATATCGAGCCACCTGTGTACATTAGCACAGCTCTAGCATGACATGATATACCCTCCAAGAAAGAGGAACACAACACTCATGATGGTGTAGAAGCTTTGTGAGCAGAAGTGTTGTAGTGATAAATTTTCAAAGGTATAGGGCAAGATTTTCCTTGCCCTAAACCCAAAAGGCTTAGGGTATGATTGGCACCACACATTGTCATAGTCACTGTCAAGAGCAGCTGCAGATGAGTAGTTGACGATTGAGGAAGATGCTGGACCTGTGTGTAAAGGTGGGTGGCAGTTCCCCAGCACTGATAAAAGAGCTCTCTACAAGGGACATGTAGAAGGCACCAGTTGTGAAGTGGAGACTAGGGTGGTGGATTGATTTCACTTTGCATAATTCCAGCTCGGCTATGGATGCATAGAACTTGCATCTTAGTCTTACTTAGAATGAACAAAGGAGATCTAAAACAATATGAGAGTAACAGCCCAAGTGCTGAATGCTATGGAGTAAATAATGTCCATGGTGCAGGTATAATAGACCCTAAGGTGACAAATGTATACGTTCTAGGTGAAACTCTGCCACATCCAGATGAGCCACATTTTGGAACAGATCTCAGTCGGATGAAGCCATGGATGGCATTAGAAGTGCATCAACATAGCCTTGGCCAAAGAAAGCTGAAACCAATGCACTTTGGCATACTGAGAGATGCAATTCAGGATGTATTGGAGTTGATGCTCCAAGGCAGGCATCTGGGCTGCAATAAAAAAAGATGGAGAGATCATCTACAAAAAGCATAATGAGAACATCTTCGTGCGGGACAGGAATGATACTGTTGATACTCAAGGCAAAGAAAGTGACACTGAGTACAGTTCCCTGCAGAACACTCTTCATGCCCTGTTGGACTAGAGAAAGTTCCCATTTCCCATATGCGGAATCCATGATCTTACAGAAACTCAGACACAAGGATTGGGGTGTCCCCTCACCCTCATCATGTGGAGGGTCTTCTTTTTTGTTAACAGCTTATCTGGCGACTGCCTACTTGGGCATAAGTCGCCATACTCACCACTGCCTAGTACTAGGCTACTTTAAAATAGCAACATTAAAAAAAGAAAAAAAGAAAAAAAGCAAGAAGGCAAGACGTAGGAAGAAAGCTCCAGCATCAGGGGGAGGTCCACCTCTCCCTGGGGCAGGAACGTGCAACCTACAAAAATAACAACTAGTTAAATAGTGGTGAGAAGGCCGGCCTACCCCCAAAAGTTGGTAAGTCCACCAGTCAATGTGCAAGAAGCTGGCCCGAATACAAGGGACAGGCGGTAGCAACCCCACCCATCCCAGTACCGGGGCAGGTAACATGCACGAAGATCTCCCAGACTGAGAAATTTAACGAGAATGTGCCGAACACTCTGGGGAACAACACAGCTGTCGCAATAAGGTGCAGGCGAGCGCTCCATCAAATGGCGGTATATGCTGCAGTGTGTCCAATTTGGAGATGACAGAAAGCAACCTTAAGCCTTTGCGGTGTAGCGGGCCAAAAATCTAGACTAACCCCAATTGATCCAACCCGATTCCTACACTAATTCGGACGTGAGAAATTGAAGAATGAAATGGATTGTATATGCAGTCCCTTTACTTACAAAAAAAAGTACAATAATATTTACAATAGAGAGGGATGATTAAATTGGAGATCTCATTACTATTCACACAAAAATATACAGCTAATTTTTTTCCTATACAAAAAAAATAAATCCTACTTATAAATACTAATAATCGATCCTAAGAAACAATTCCCTAAAAAAAAAAAAAAAATCAAACCCAAATAAAATTTGGACTACAACAGTGAATAAACAAAAGAAGGTCTCACATGGTACAACAAAATCTTTGTATACAAAACAAACTAGCGCCTCTGAACTAGGGCTAAGATAACTGACCTTGTCACAGTTGCATGGCTATTATAAGCCCTCCTTCATTAAAGCTATACTATTTACACTCAACCAAGTCAGACAGAACACGGCCTTGAACCTTTGTCAAATACTAGTGGCCTTTGGTAGTTAACAATAATAAATAGTTAGCTTCTATTACAGGGGTAATGTACAAGGTTTTTTCTATATTTCCAGAATATGGCGCCTGGAAAGAAAGAAAAAAACATTTAAAAATACGAGTAACATGGAAATCGATTTGATACATAAAACAAACAAAAACAAAAACACATTCCAATTCACACACACATTCTTACAGAGGGAGGGAGAGGGTATTGGGAAAAAGGGTGGGAGAATGGCCTTCACACACACACTCACATTCGCTCTACCACACCCCTCCTTCCTTAAGTCATTCGACCACAGTCACTCACAATCCTTACTCACGGTACCTTTTATACTCAATCGCACCCTTCTGCACCCATTCGCATATGTCTACTGGTCCCTGGCTATGTGTAGCAATCTGACGGGGTTGTTCGTCAGTCGTCCTGTCAGTCTTATCATCACGATTGATCATATTGTCCACCATACTCTTAGCCTTCATTAACAGTTCTCCCATCTCATGACAGAACTCTTTCATACTCTTCTGTTCAGAACCTTCACTCTTCATACCCCCATTCATCAGCTCCTCACTCACAGCTCTCATCCAACTCAAGGTACACTCTTGCAAAACAGACAAATCACTCACATCCCCTTCACTCTCAGTGGCTACACCAGAAACCACTTCAAGTCGTTCCCACCAGAAACCTGAAAAATCAGCCACTTCATCTTTCACATCAAACTCACTCCTACTATTACCATTTGAGAAACCCGAAAAATAAGCCACACTAGGTTCATTCTGCCCAAACACACTATCATTCATACTGTTCCTAAAACTAGAAAAATCAGGCACAGGCAGCTCACTCACTCATCTACTTACACCAGCCAAATCAATCACCTGCTTATGCAAACACTCAATCTCTCTCACAAGCTCCCCCATACCAGAAAGACTCTGCTCAGATTTACTTTCATTCATACTTACATTCTTCCTTTCACTCTTCTTTGTATGCTTTCTACTCCTCGAGACCAAGACAAGCTCTTTCCCAGCCAAATCCATACTATCACATTAAAACCTCATCATCATGCACTTTACCTCTCTCTCTGCACAGTTCATACACTGGATGACTCACCAGGTAGTCAGGAGTTTTTCTCCATCTCCTTAACTGACTCTGATGAGCCCGCACTCTCTCAGTCATACCATCATTCAAACTCTCCAAAACATACGTCACCTCGTTTTCCCAAACTCTCACAACTCTATAAGGTCCAAAAAACTTTTCACTCATCTTTGACACATTCAACCTACCCTTCACTTTTTTCACCTTCAATACTTTTGCACCTAATTCAAATGAACGGAACCTTTCATGCGCCTCACGCCATACACTCTGCTCACTTTCACTCAAACGAAACCTATCTTTCACTCGCCTTTCATAATTCATCACAAACTGACACAGGGACATTCCAGTTGCACTATTCACAGTCAAATTATATGCCCACAACACTCTTCCCAACCATACCTCTCAGTCATTCAATGTCGTACTCATCATTCTCAACATCTCACACAAGGTTCTTATCATACATTCAGCCAAACCATTTGAAGACGGTACATACAGAGTTGTTCTCACATGCTCCACACCATTCTCTCTCAACATCCGTTCAAACAATTCTACAAATTCAGGCCCATTATCACTCAGACATCCTCTAGGCTTCCATACACACATAGGAAAAAACAACTGCTCAACCACACATGCAACAGTCACACTCCTTTTATCTCTCACAGGCGCTGCATACACAAACTTACTTTTATGATCAACCATAACAACCATACCAACATTCCCAGCACTTGTACGCGTTAAAGACACACAATCAATCACTACCAATTCAAACGGTTCTTTCACATCAACTTTCAACATTGGTGGTTTCACTTGCACACCTTGCACCTTTCGCTTCTGACACCTTTCACATGTAGTCGCAATATCATTCACAACAGTTCTCAGAAACGGATGGAACACACGCTCCTTCATACACTGCCACAGCTTAAACTTACCCATATGCACATACTTACCAGGCACAACCTTCACCAGACCAATCATACCAACCAAGGACATCACAGGTACATACATATCTCATCACCACACTTCATATGCCTCACAAAATATACAACATCCATACAAACAACAAAATCTTTAGCATACCTATTAAAATCACTTAAAACACTCAGGCCATTCATTCAAATCAACACGCATCATCACAAACCTCTTCAACTCACTTTTAAAAGGACACAGCTCTTGCATATCCAGAATATCATCATCACTTAAAACCTCATTTTCATCATCCATGACCAACTCAATCATGCCACAAAACTTGACAACATTCTTTGCACACTCATTCAACCTCATCACTTCACATTCGCCTCTCATAAGAATCCTTATCAGCATCCAATCTCATAAAGTCCACACCAAGCAGAAAACAACACAGCATTTGCTCATCTTTCAGAATCACAAAGTAATGCTTCACATTCACACCATTGACTAAACTTACTATCAGACTAACCTGTTCCCATGCCACTATCATTCCATTCCCCAATCCACTTATCCGTAACTTCACAGGCTTACACTCGCAACATCCAAATTCATCATATTTACTCAGAATACTCTTGTTCACTAACGATACTTGCGCACCACTATCAATCAAACCACAGAAGAATCTTTCACCAACTTTCACTCTCAGTTCCATCATATCAGGTCCACCATACTCACAATATATAGAAGGAACAACCACACCAACATCTGCACTGATGTCCACACTGTCATCAACTCCCACATCATCACTCACCACACACTCATCTTCATCCAGACAATCATTCTTCTCTCTCATATATGAACACTTTTCAATCACCCAATTGTAATGCACACTGCTCAAACACTGCAGATGCACCACATTAGCATTCAAACCCTTCATCTTCTCATCTTTGTACACAATCGGCCTCTCACCACCAAAGTGTACATAAACAATCACTCCATACAAACGACTCACTACAATCAACACTTCTTGAAACGGCAGGACCCCTTGCATACACATCACTCTCAATTCTTTCATGAAGTTCCGCACCTTCACCATAACAATACTTTCAGGCTTCCTACATACTTCACTCATTACCTCCTTCCTTAAGTCATCCACACTATTGGGAACTCTCACATCTATTCCATCACTCTTCAAATCTTGCAAACCATTCCATACACTCTCAAACAAGGAATCACCACCACCCTTACTCTCCTTTCCATTCATAATTCCTTTCAGCAAATACTCAGGATCACTCACTCCACACACATTTTCATCATTCGTACCAGGATACCTTGACATCAAATCAGCCACTCCATTACATTCACCAGGCACATATTCAATCACATAGTCAAAATCACTCAAATCTTCCAAGGTCCTCACAATCCTACTATCATCCCACTTCATACACTGCAGATACACAAGAGGTTGGTGGTCAGTCTTAATCACAAACCTCACACCATACAAAAATGGATGCAACACTTTCAAACAATATCTTATCGCAGACAACTCTCATTCCACAGTCGATTACTTTCGCTCTGTCGCATTCATAGCTTTGGATACATACCCAATTATTCGCCTGACATTCTCTCCATTCAAACACTGCTCTTGCATCAGAAAACCTCCCATACAATACCCACTCACATATGTATACAATTCAAGCATTTTAGCATTCACACTATAATCCGGGTATGCCAATTCAACATCTTCAGCCACTGCCTCTTTCAGTTTCTCATATGCTTCATTCATCTTATCATTCCACCTGACAACCATACTACCTTTCTTGCCCATCCACTCAGTCAGAGGCTTACTCACACCAGAACAATCACGTATAAACTTTCACAAAAACTCATCAAACCCAGAAACGACTTCAGCTGCTTCAGAGTCATCGGCTTCGGAAACATTCACACCTTCTCCACATACTTTGTCAACTTTCGCAACCCATTCTCACTCACCATATGCCCAAGGAATTCCACTCCTTTCACAAACCATTCACACTTCGCCACTTTCACCTTCACACCAACACTATACAACATTCTCAACACATCATTCACCAATCTCATATGCTCCTCAAAACTCTTGGTCATAATCAAAATATCATCTATAAACACGATCACATTCTTACTCGCAAACTTACTCAACACAACATTCATCACCCGCTGGAAGGCTCCGGGAGCATTAGCCAACCCAAAGCTGAGGTTCCGGAACTGGTAATGCCTCTTCATGGAAGAGAAGGCATTTACCGGCCGGCTCTCCTCAGCAATGGGCATCTGGTAATACCCCTGTACCAGATCCAGCTTCGTAAACTACTCCATCCCATGCATACTACATACACACTCAGATACCACACACATCGCAAACCTTTCTTTCACCTTTCAATAATCCACACACAGACGTAATCTTCTATCCGGCTTACATATAGGCACAATTGGACTATTCCATGCACTCTCACTTTCTTCAATCACCCCCAATCGCTCTAATTCTACACACTGCTCCTCAATCTCATCAGCAACCGGACATGGAAAATGCCTCGGCCGCTGATAGATTGGGGCATCCTCCTTCAGAACAATCTTGAATTCCGGGAGTTTTGCAACCCCGAAATCCAGATCATCCTTACTGAGGGCTCCCTTTCGTTCAAATATCATTTGATACACATCCTCCCTTTCATACTCAGTCAAACATCCATCCAATTCCACCATGCTCTTCACTTCATTATACATCCATTCACATGTCTTTTCACTTGCAACATTTACTCTGACATCCGTGCTATCATCCATACCTACCTCATTGACAGTGGAGAGGTGACCCAGTACATCTCCCACTTGGATCCCCCTCACCTGCCCTTTCACACTGGGGTCCGCCTGCACACATACAAAAGGATCATTCATTCTCATCAAGCCATCTTACAGACAAGCAACACGCCTTACCTTATAACACGCATCTTTTCCATCCAATATCACAGTGTTCTCACCCATATCCAAACTAACATCCTTACTCCAACTCACTCTAACAGACACCATTTCACCCTTTACAAGCTTTACACTCTCCATAGCAGTCACCTCAATACCAGTAAACACACTCCTCAAAACGCTACCATCTTTCCCTACATACAACTTATACACCCCATTTTAACCAATGTTTCTCTCAATTAGATCACTCGCAGGATGCACAACCATACGGTTCACTTTCATAAAATCATACCCCAAAATCACACCATACTCACTACTCACCTATCAATCACAGAGAATTCACACTCATTCATCAACATATCATGCACTCAAACAGCTGACCTTATCATTCCAATCACAGACACTCTCCTACTACCAATATCTACCAAACTACCATTAAACTCAGACAGGGGGACTTTATCACTCACCTTGTCATACATATCTTTATACACCAAGCTCATCTTGCATCCAGAATCTATTAAAGCCAAACACTCAATCCCATTCAATTCCACCTTGACACTCAGATACTCATACTCCCTACCAGACAGCACTTTCACACTAGACAGACTTACCAACACATTACTCACACTCATGCACCCAGAGGATACTTCACCAGGTACCCTCTTACAATTCAGTTTCCCGCTTCAGACTTTCCATTCATGAACTTGGGCTAAGATCATTGACCTTGTCACAGTAGCGTGGCTATTATAAGCCTTCCTTCATTAAAGCTATACTATTTGCACTCAACCAAGTCAGACAGAACACAGCCTTAAACCTTTGTCAAATACTAGTGGCCTTTGGTAATTAACAAAAATAAAGATTTAGCTTCTATTACAGGGGTAATTTACTAGGTTTTTTCTATATTTCCAGAATATGACGGCTGGAAAGAAAGAAAAAAAACATTTAATAATAACATGGAAATCAATTGTATACATAAAACAAACCCATTCCTATTCACACACACATTCTTACAGAGGGAGGGAGAGGGTATTGGGAAAAAGGGTGGGAGAATGGCCCTTCACACACACACACTCGCATTCGCTCCACCACGGCGGCATTGTGGGTAGGTCCATGGGAACAGTTGCGGCGCAATGGCACCCAACTTTAAGTTCCATTCAACCTTCTCCCATCTTCTTTGCCAAGCAGCATGTATTCTTGCCATGTAGTCGGTGTGGGTACAAGAGACCCTAAGGCTGCAAATATGAGCCTTCTAGGTGAGGCGTTGGAGCCGCAGATGGTGGCAGGAAAACTGAAGCCTGTGCGCTTTGGCATAGCGATAGACACAGTTCAATGCCTGTTGGAGTCGACACTCATGAGTTGGCATCTGGGCTGTGCAAAAAAAAAATCATAAGGTCGTCCATGTAGTGTAGTGAAAATATCTTCCGGCAGCACCGAGGTGATGTCATTAATGCTCAGGGCAAATATGGTGACACTGAGGACACTTCTCTACAGGACACCCTCTTCCTGCTCCATTGGGCCAGAGAGGGCTTCCCCCCTCGACCTGTACACAGAATCGACAATCTCACAAAAATTCAGATATAAAGATTGGGAGGCTTCCCCTTGCCCCCATCATGTGGAGAGTCTACATGATACCGTATCATCATGCGGTATCATAGGGCTTCTCCGATCAAAAATACTGTGGAATAGTGCTGTCTACGAATGTAGGCCTTGCAGACAGACTTCCAGGCAGAGAAGAACATCCGATGCGTAGTGGAACTTGAAGAAGCCGAACTGTACAGAAGACAGATGGCCTCCGCTGTCCAAGGAGAAGGCTAATTTAATATATCTCCATCAACTTACACATGCAGGAGGTTACAGAGATTGGGAGGAAACCAGCTAAGATAGAATGATCTCTCCCCTGTTTGCGAAAAGCGAGTACGGTAGTGATTCATCCGGAATCTGGCTGGATACCCTCTACCCAGATCTTGTTGAACAAATCTAACATAAAGGCCATGCCTCACTCACCCAAGTTGTGGGGGAGCGGTGTGTGTTTGTGTCTGTAGGGCCATTCTCCCACTCCCCTTTACATATCTTTCCCTACCCTTGTGTCAGTGTGTGGGTAGAATTTGCCTTCCGATTTTTTATATTATGAATACGAATAATAACCGATTGTATTCTCTTTTCAGAGATATATTTTGTATAAACAATTTATAAATATAAGAGTAAATATTTAGAAAGTTGTAAATTGCAATCGGTTGTCCAGCGCATTGGGATATTACACTTAGGTAAGATTGGTTCTTTGCTAAAATTATTTTAACAAACAGTCTAAAGAATGAGGTAATGCTAATAGGCTCAACATTAATTTTAACAACGAGGGATAGCAAAGTTCATCACCAGATTTTTATTTGGAAACGCGATACTAAAATTTCTCTGGCTCTCTTTTAGTATTGCATCCTGTGTCTTCAAAGAGTGAAGCTTTAGCGGGGTGTGAGAGGAATCCTTGAGGTAAGTGCCCAGCCCTGCCCTGAAATGGAGGCCGTTACCTGCCTCGCTTGCCACCTGCACTGCCCACCTGCATTGGCTGACGAGCCTGTGCCCCCTTTTTATTGGCCTACTATTACTACCACCACCCCCAGCGCACAAGTGATAGTCCTGTGCCCCTTTTCATTCAGGTGTTGTTTTTTTTGTGTGTGTGTGTGGACCTTGTTTGGGTTGCGTAAATTTGTTCTCTGCGCCTGTCATATTTTATTTTTGTTTTTGGTTGGAGAAGTTTAATTTGTATAGAGTATTTATTTTGAATGCGCTCCGGTGCTTTTTTTTAAATATAAACTGTAATTATCCCTATTTTTTTGTAAAGTAAACGACTGTATATCAAATCATATCAAATCTTCCTCAGGGTTATCAAGGTCCATAAATTCTAGGATAAGGTTGGAATGCGGGGTTAGTGTTGCTTTCGGCCCACTACAAAGTGTCGAAGCATGGCATATGGGACATTGTCTGGAATGCAACTCATTCAAGTAAACCTGTTGGTGAAGGGTTCTCCGCCTCTGGAGGTAAAGTTCAGTAGTGACCTTCCATGATATGACAACGCGCATTGAATGCTGGTGGAGCAGCATCCCAGCTAGAGAATACGGTCACGGAGGATTCCGCCACAGACGTGAGGTCTGAAATTGCGGGCGCATTCTCTTGGAGAACGGGAGGGGGGATCCTGCAAGAACTTGCACAAATCCTTTTGACTCGCTTCCACACTTCTGCTAGAGGGGTCTTCCCTTTAAGTGAAAAACGTATGCCCTCCAAGAAGAGAAGAGCAGTGGGCGTGCTTCGAAATATAGCAGAACATAGCCCTAGCTCAACGAAATTCACTGACAGTGAAGTTGTTCAGGAGGTGCATATTGCACATGTCAGCATAATGCTTCTGTTTGACGGCCGTCTCTCTCACACTCAACTGACCACCACAGGAGTGGTCGGAGTGCAAAACAGCCAGACATTCTAGGAATATTAGTTAGGCCCACGACAATGAGGTTGCTGGAGAAGATCTCAACAGCCACATCAACCGACCTAAACTCCTTGACTGAGAGAAATTAGGCACTTCCTGAAATACGGACCACCGTGCCCGCACCAAGCACCACTATGGAGGGCTTTCGGGTGGTCATACACCCCCCCCCCCCCCAAAAAAAATCCAGCTGTGCATTCAAAAAGTACAAAGATAGATTGAGGCAGGTAAATGACGTGGTTCTCGGGCTGTGATGCATAAACTCATCCACATTTAGGACATCCATCTGAAGCTCATCGATCAGGTCAGCAAGGACTTGACCCCAGGGATTAATTGAGTAGTCTCTCCGGAGAAGGTGTCTACCGTTCAGATCTCGGCAACCATGCCACGATGCAATGGAAGTCCCCTGTATCAAAGTCGCCTGACAGTGCGATGTACGCAGAAATAACAGTATACCTCCTATCCAGGTGCAGCTACACCTGCACAGCACTGCATGAAAGGAGTTATCTAAAACAAAGACAAGAATGGAGACATCATGCTGGGTGTAAATCATGCATCCTCCCAGCCAGCCCCATCCCGTGGTAGTGGGGTCGCAAAACCCTTATACCCCGGCAGAGTGGGCAGCAGGCACACATCCAGCATACTCTCCTGCAAAAAGATAGCTAATGGGGAACAGAAGAGACAAACCTCAACAGCTCTTCCCAGTTGGCCCGGAGTGCGCAGCAATTCTATAGAAGGAATATGCCCCCCAGGCCTAGATTGGATGAGATGCAGGGAAACCCTTCAAAGAGAAGACCCTAATGGGAATGGCAGTACGCTTCCTAAATGCAGAAGTCCAGGGGCTGTTGGCCGGACAATGCGCTGAGGGTGATGTTAGCTGGACAATGCGCTGAGGGTGATGTTGGCTGGACAATGCGCAAAAGGAACTGTTGAGCAGAGAATGCGCTAAAGGTGCTGTTGGCTGGACACTGCTAAAGGCATTGTTGGTCGGACAATGCGCTAAAGGCATTGTTGGTCGGACAATGCACTAAAGGCACTGTTGGCTGGACAATGCACTGAACACGCTGTGGCCTTCAGGGACTTATCGGGGTGGGTTGGGCTTGGCATGCAAGTCTTTTCATCCCTCCACCTCGAAACCTAGGCGAGCAGGGCAGCTTGGGAGGTGGGTGTCCTCACGACCATCTTCAGGCGTGATGCTGGATTTACTTATCAAGGAGATATGCACCACGTTGCTTCAAAGAACAGGGTGTGGTCGCTGCAATTGACACACTTGGCCACGCACAATTTGGACTTATCGTGTGAGGCCTTGGAGCGATTAGTATGGCTGAAGCAGTGACAGTAGTAGCACCTCTGTGGCAGTGGCATGAATGCCTTCACACAGTAGTGATACCAACCAGCATGCACTAACTCAGGAAGCTTGTCAGTCAAATGTGACAAAGAGTGCAGGGGTGGGTTGTGAGGCCCTTCCCTGTTTTCTCATCACGCATTGACCTTGACCGCCCCATGGTGGGCCAGCTCTAAGGTGATGTCATCTAGGGAGTAGTCCAAGGTTCTCTCACATAAACTACTCCTTTCACAAAGTTCATGGTAGAGTGTGGCATCACACTCACAGGCGTGCCAACAAGTGTCCGAAGGGTACTAATAATGGCCATCTCACAGGGATTCAACGCATTTGCCAAAAGGCTCCCATCCGGGAAACGGGTCACATTTGGCTCTCTACCAATCACACTAGCTAGAGCTCTCCTCTGATGGACCATGTTGCCTTTAGCCAACATGCAAATCTTGGCTTGGTCGCTTACCAAAATGGCAGCAGACCCATTTGTCCCCACGGATGGAGAGGAGCCACACACACACACCCTGTCTTTTTTGTCCTTTTTCTATTTTTTTTTCTTTTTATGAAAGGAAAGTGGGGCATTAATGAACCCTCTTCTCTCCTCCGCTGGCATGAGCCCCCAGATGGATCAGCCTCAGCAAGATCCTTCTCCGATATGCCGAAGGTCTTGCCTTTCATAGGAGCAAAGGTCTGGGGAGGAGATCCCTCCTCTCCTTGTGGGAGCCTCAGGGACCCAAGCAATCTAAGGAGTTTGCATAGGGGCAGACACAGGTTCTGTGCTTGGCACCAAGCCCAGGTTCGACCCCATGCAAGATCCTAACATCTGAGGTGGGTTCACCTCAGGGACCATGTCCATAAATGGACCTCTCTTGGCTTTGGTCACAATGACAAAGTCTTTAAGTGCATAAATCTCAGAACCAGGCATAAGTCTGTAGCTTAATCAAGGGAAGGATAACACTAAAGAGGTTTCTAATCCACACTCCCCATAGGATTTTTACACTTGTTAATTGGTGGTGAAACATAGTACTACTGTTTGTTCAGCCCCCCTCCTCCCAATGAGGACTGGCCCGCTGGTACTCAAAAGCTTATCATAGTCATACTGAACTGAACTTTAGGTTTATTTCATTATGTAGTCAGAGGCCTCTGCCAAAGGAAAGGAACAGGTGGTAGTGTGGTTTTGATGATATATGGGGATATATCAACTTCTATCATTACTAAATGATATTATCCCTTTATCCTGATCTAAAATTGAAGCTTCTTTATTAGTAAGTGCAAAATATTAAGCCGAGTAAATAAAGAAAAATGGACATACTATTTGGAAAAATGCTTTATGAATTATACAGCGGATCTGAAATTGCATTAATTAAAAAAGTTAAATTCCTCTCCCTTTATTTTAAGTAAATGTTTGAAATTTCTAAAAAAGATTATGTCATAGCATGTATTCTGGACACTTAAAAAGACCCCCTTGTCATTTCCTTCAGAAATAACAGGGTAGTAGCAGAGAAAGATAACCTCATCTTCATAAATCCTATATTAAAAGGCTATATTAGTCTATATTACAAGCCAAATAAAAGAAAAAATTACAAACCCCCAAAAAATTTTAAATATAAAGCGAGCTCTGTTGACAGGGAAAGGCCCACCCTCCCCCGGTGAAGAAACATGCGATCCATAGTCAAACATTAAATAAGGGGGAGAAAGCCAGCCTCCTTAAAAAGTCTAAAAGTCCACAGGACGGTGTGCACGACATCCCAAGTACAAAGGACAGGTGAGAGCACCTCCGCCCATCCTGGTACCGGGACTGGTAACGTGCGCAGAGATCACCCAGACTGGAACATAAAACAAGAATATGCCAAACAGTCTGGGGGGGACAATGCAGTATAGACAGTAGGGCGCTGGCGAGCGCGCTCAATCAAATGGTGGTGTGTCCCGCGAGTGTGTCCAATTTGGAGAGGACAGAAAGCAACCTGAAGCCATCGCGGCATTGGGTTGTAGGTCCATGAGAACAGTCACGGTGCAATGGCACGCAACTTTAAGTTCCCTTCGACCGTCTCCCATCTTCTTTGCCAAGCAGCCCGAAGAGCTGCCCGTATTCCTGCCATGCAGTCAGTGTGAGGAAGAGCGAAACGCTGGTCCGGTTGCAGAGTCCTTGCGGACTCTTTGGCGCGATCATTCCCTGCAATTCCTACATATCCAAGAACCCAGCAGAAGATAATCTCGACATCCACCCAGCTTGCCAAAACCGTGGCGTCACGAAATATCGCGAATCATAGGGTGCAGAGATTCCAATGCCCCAAGAGCACAAAGGTCAGTCTGTGAGTCGCCAAAAATCACGATCCGGTCTCCGAACCACGCACGTCACGTAATCTCCCGTAGCGAGTGGTGTATTGCCAATAACTCAGCCGTGAAGACAGACGCACCACCCGGTAGAGCCCCACTGACTTCAAACAGAGAGGACACGGCATGGAAGCCGACCCCCTCTTCGAACTTGGAGCCATCTGTATACACTGGCACGGTTCCAGCATGACAGGAGATGTGCTCTAAAAAGACCGAACGCAATACTCCCGGCGCTGTACAAGCATTCGGAGCAGAGGAGTGGCAACAAATAGCCAACGGTGATACCCTCCAGGGTGGCGTTCTGGGCAGAACCAGGGATGCCACCAGCCCGAGAGCTATATCTAGCTTTCGAAGGAGTTTCCTAGCACTAAACCCAAAGGGCTTAGGGTATGACTTGCGTCTCTCGGCGGCATAAGCACCGTCGAGATCAGCTGCGGATGCTTTGAGAGCCGTTGGCGACAAAGGGATACGCTGCGCTCGTGCGTACAGGCGGGTAATGCATTGTGCAAGGCGCATAGATAATGGCATCTCTCCAGGATCGACAAGCAGGCTCTCAATAGGGAGGGTGCGGAAGGCACCGGTCGCCAAGCGAAGGTCGGTTAGGTGGATCGAGTCCATCTTCGGAAATACACGCTCGGCTGTGGATGCATAAAACAAACATCTGTAGTCGAGCTTCGAAGGACAAAGGATCGATAAAAGTCACGGAACGAAGAATATCCATGGCGCGGGTACAAGAGACCCTAAGGCTGTGAATATGAGCCTCTCAGGTGAGGCGTCGGTCAAATACAAGACCAAGGAAACGGTGCGATTCAACCACTTCCAGGCGCACCACATTAAGAAACAAATCTGGGTCGGGGTGGAGCCGTGGATGGCGGCAGAAGTGCACCACCTTAGTCTTGGCCAAAGAAAAGCGAAACCTGTGCGTTTCAGCATAGCGAGGGACGCGGTTCAAAGCCTGTTGGAGTCAACGCTCCAGAGGTGGCATCTGGGAAACGCCAAAAGAGATCGAAAGGTCGTCCACGTAGAGCGTAGCAAGAACATCTTCTGGTAGCACCGAGGTAATTCGGTTGAAGCTCAAGGCAAAGAGGGTAACGCTGAGGACACTTCCCTGCGGGACACCTAATTCTGCTCCATTAGGCCGGAGAGGGCTCCCCACACCAGTACGCAGAATCGGCGATCTCGCATAAATTCAGATATAAAAACCGGGAGGCGTCCCCATGGTGTAGAGGGTCTCCATGATACCGTATCGCCATGCAGTATCATAAGCCTTCTCCAAATCGAAAAACATTGTGGTGAAGTGCTGTCCATGAAGGAAGGCCTCACAGACAGCATTTTCCAGTCAAAGCAGTGAATCCGACATAGAATGTAACTTGCAGAAGCTGCACTGCACAGAACACAAATGGCCTCCACTGTCCATCAAATGGCTAATCTAACATTTACCAATTACTCCATCAACTTGTACATGCAGGACGTTAGAGAAATTGGGCGGAAATCGGCCAGGGTAGAATGATCTCTCCCCGGTTTGCGAAAGGCTAGCACAGTAGCAATTCGCCAGGAGTGAGGGAGGTTACCCTCTATGCAGATCCTGTTTTACAAATCTAGCAGAAAGGCCATGCCTCACTCACCCAGGTGTCGAAGCATGGCGTACGGGACACCGTCCGGACCATGGGTGGTGTCGCAAGCGAAGCAAAAGTGGAACGCAACTCACTCACAGTAAACCTGTCATTGAAGGGCTCTCCACCTCTGGAGGTAAATTCCAGCCGGCAGCCTTCCGCAACATTGAATGCTGGCGGAGCAGCATCCTGGCTAGAGAATACGGAGAAAGCAGGTGCGAAGGATTCCCCCACGGACGCAGGATCTGAGATTGCGTTCCCATTCTCTTAGAAAATGGAGGGGGGGGGGGGTCCTGACAGAACTTGCCCCGAATCTTTTTGACTCGCTTCCACACCTCTGCCTGAGGGGTCTTCACATTAAGTGAAGAAACGTATGCCCGCCAAGAAGAGCGGGGGCGTACTTCAAAATATACCGGAACCTAGCCCTAGCCCGATGAAATTCGCCGATAGCGAAATCGTTCCGGCGGCACTTATAGCGCATGTAGGAATAACGCTTCTGTTTGAGGGCCGTCTTAAACTCAGCCGACGACCATGGGAGTGGTCGGCGTGCGAAACGGCCAGACATTCTGGGAATAGTAGTCAGGCCTACGGCAATGAGGTTGCCGGAGAAGAACTCAATGGCCTCATCTACCGACCTAAACTCCTCGACTGAGATGGAGAATTCAGTCATTTCCTGAAATGCAGGCCGCCGCGCCAAGCACCACCGAGGTGTGCTCTCAGGCGGCAGCGGCCCAGAAAATTATATTTGAATGGGAAAGTGATCACTACCATGGAGATCATCGACCACCCCCAATCTAAATCAGGCTGTGCATCCGAAGAGCACAAAGATAGGTCAAGGCAAGAAAATGAAGCAGTTCTCGGGCAGTGATGCGTAAATTCACCCACATTTAGGACACCTATCTCAAGCGCTTTGATCAGATCAGCAAGGATTTGTCCCCTGGAATTTATTGAGTAGTCTCCCCAGAGAGGATGTCTGCCATTCAGATCTCCAAGCAAGAGAAAGGGCCTCAGCAACTATGCCACGACGCGGCGTAAGTCCCTGCGTCAAAGTCAGCTGACACTGGAATGTATGCAGAAATAACAGTATACCTTCTATCTAGGTGAAGCTGCAAAGCCACTGCCTGAAAGAAGGTATCTAAAGTGAAAAGTACAACGGAAACATCATGCCGGGTGTAAACCGCGCATCTCACAGCCCAGCCCCCATCTCGTGGTCATGGGGTCGCAAAACCCTTATACCCCGGGAGGGTGGGCAAGGGAAACGCACCTAGCATGGTCTCCTCTAGAAAAATAGCTAACAGGGAACGGGACGAGACGAGCCTCCGCAGCTCCTCCCAGTTGGCCCGGAGTCCACGGCAATTCCATTGAAGGAATATGCCCTCCAGGCCTAGCTCGGAGGAGACGCGGGGGCCCTGTTCTAACAGAAGACCCTCACGGGAATGGCAGTACGCTTCCCGGAGGCAGAACCTCGGGCGCTGTTGGCAAGACAATGCGCTGAAGGCGCAGTCGCCTTCGAGGCCTTATTGGGGGAAGTTGGGCTCGCAATGCAAGTCTTTTCCTCTCTCCGCCTCGAAACCTTAGGCAGGCGTTGCGGCTTCGGAAGCAGGGGCGGCCCTCTTTTTGCGGATCCACCGTTTCCGAGCCACTAAGCCCACCACTAGGCGTGGGCGAAGGAGCCGAAGCTCGTTTGATGCTGTCTTCCTTTCAGGGGACAGCTTTAGGAATCCCATAAGATAGCCTGGTGACCAACTTCATGGGCGTTGCCTCCTGTGAGTCTAACGACTCGGTGGAGGCGCGTGGCCGTTTCGCCTTACGGGAAACGGTCACGCTGGGGGAAGGGGTTGAGCCGTGGTTTTAGCCGGGGCTGGCAGATTTTTTTTTTTTTTTAGGGGCTATCTGGCGACTGCCAACTTTGGCATAAGTCGCCGTAAACAAACAGCCTAGTTCTATGCTGCTTTAAAAAAATTGAAAAGAAAACAACAATAAGAAGAAATAACAATAACAAAAACAACAACTAAACCTAGTTAAATGAAAGGGAGAAGGCCGGCCTCCCCCAAAAAGTCAACAAGTCCACCAGTCAATGTGCACGCACTCATCCCGAGTAAAAAGGACAGGCGGTTGCGACCCCACCCATCCCGGTACCGGGACAGATAACGTGCGCCAAGATTACCCAGACTGGGACATTCGCGAAGAATGTGCCGAACAGTCTGGGGGACGATGCAGTCGTCGCAATAGGCGCAGGCGAGCGCTCCATTAAATAGCGATGCGTCACAGGAGTGTGTCCGATTCGGAGACGACAGAAAGCGACCTGAAGCCGTCGCGGCATTGGGGGATAGGTCCATGGGAACAGTCGCGGCGCAATGGCATGCAACTTTAAGTTCCCTTCGACCGTCTCCCATCTTCTTTGCTAAGCAGTCCGAAGAGCTGCCCGTATTCCTGCCATGTAGTCAGTGTCAGGAAGAGTGAAACAGGGGTCCGGTCGCAGAGTCCTCATCGGTGCGCTCATTCCCCGCAATTCCTACATGTCCAGGAACCCAGCAGAAGATAATCTCAACATCCGCCCGGCTGGCCAAAACCGTGGCATCACGGATATCGCGAACCAGGGGATGCGGAGATTCCAATACCCGTGAGCACTCAGGGTGCTTTGTGAGTCGCTATAGATCACAATCCGGTCTCCGAACCGTGCACGTCGCGTAATCTCCCGTAGCGAGTGGCGTATTGTCACCAGCTCGGCCGTGAAGACAGACGCAGCGCCTGGCAGAGCCCCACTGACTTCAAACAAGAGGGGATACGACGTGGAAGCCGACCCCCTCTTGGGACTTGGAGCCATCCGTATACACTAGCACGGTTCCAGCGTGACACGAGGTGTGCTCCAAAAAGGTCGAACGCAATACTCCCGGCGCCGTACAAGCTTTGGGCGCAGAGGCGTGGCGACAAATAGCCAAATGTGGTACCCTCCAGGGTGGCGTCCTGGGCAGAACCAGGGGCGCCACCGGCCCGAGAGCTATATCTAGCTCTCGAAGGAGTTTCCTGGCCCTAAACCCAAAGGGCTTAGGGTATGACTGGCGTCTCTCAGCGGCATAGGCACCATCGAGATCAGCTGCGGATGCAGTGAAAGCTGTTGGCGACTGAGGCAGGCGCCGGGCTCGTGCGTACAGGCGAGTGATGCACTGCACGCGGCGCAGAGCGAGTGGCATCTCCCCAGCATCGACCAACAGGCTCTCAATGGGGAAAGTGCGGAAGGCGCCGGTCGCAAGGCGAAGGCCGGTGTGGTGGATCGAATCCACCTTCCGCAATAAACGCTCGGCTGCGTATTCATAAAACTCGCATCCGTAGTCGAGCTTCGAACGAACAAAGGATCGATAAAAAAGTAAGGCAGTAGACCTATCAGCCCCCAAGCGCTGAACGGAGAATATCCATAGCACGGGTAAAACAGAGCCTAAGGCTGCGAATGAGCCTCCGCAGCTACTCCCAGTTGGTCGGAGTCCACGGCAATTCCATTGAAGGAATATGCCCTCCAGGCCTAGCTCGGAGGAGACGCGGGGGCCCTCCTCGAACAGAAGACCCTCACCACCACCTCTAGGCGTGTGCGAAGGAGCCGAAGCTCCTTTGTTGCTGTCCTCCTTTAGGGGGCAGCTTTAGAAACCCCGGAAGATGGCCTGGCGACCAGCTTCAGGGGTGTTGCCCCCTGCCCACTCATCTTTTTGGTCTTTTTTTAATGTTTTTATCTTTTTAGGAGAGGAGGGTGGGGAATTGAGCCGCTTCTTCCCTCCCCTAGCAGGAGCTTCCAGGCCAGATGCGCCGGACTCTGTAAGGTCCTTCGCCAAAATGGTGAAGGTCCCAGCAGTCATTGGGGCACCGGCTGGAAGACGAGATCCCTCCATTCCTTGCATTGTCTTAGCAGCCCGACCCTTCTGGCGAGGGCCCTGCACAGGAGCAGAATTGGGCTCAGTGCTTGATGCCGAGCCCGAATCTGCCCCCATGAAATGCCCCACCTTCTGAGGCTGGGCTGCCTCAGGGAGCATGTCTATCTCAGGCGAGGGCCTCCATTTGCCCATCCCCACCCATAACATGTCAGTTTCATCCTTGTTCTTTGGGGGAGCATAGGCCTTCACCCCCTCTAGATTTAATATTTGGGCCAGCAGGTCTTTAAAGGGAAGCAGCTGATGGGGCCTTTCTTCCCTCTCTCCCCTAAGGGGATTTGCCCTACAGAGCTGCTTCGAAGCACATGGCCGGTTATGGGCTGCCTGCTGGCTTTCCTGGCAGTCCACTGTGAAAGCGAAGGCAGAACTGCCAGATTTGAGATGGAGTCACGTGGTGACTCCAAGGAAGGGGGTGAGCAAGAAACCCCTGCACCTGTAAGCACTGGAGAGGAGTAAGCCTCCTCTCCAGTTGAAGAGTTATGGAGAGTCCCCTGGGAAACTACAGGGGGGGACCTCCATTTTTTCTGTGGAGCTGCCTGAGGGTGACTCTGTATTTCTTAAAGGGGAAATAGGGATAGATTTTGTGTGAAAGTTTTCATCATTGGGTATGGTGACCCTTTTTTTTATTACGGGATGCAAACATTAATCACCCCCCGCAGTGGCCCGCTCTGCGAAGGGTGAGTACAGGCCTGGCAGAGCCAGGTGCCGCCATTTTGGATCACCCCTCCAGCATGGTGGCCTGGCAGTCCCTCAGCATGGCGGCTCCACCTTGGACACAGCATAAAATGGATATTGTTTAAAAATAGAAAGGAAGAGGTGAGGAAGATGTGGATTGGTATAAAGCAGGTTATTAAAGACTCACCATCCCCTCAGCCCCGATCCAGGATAGTTGGCTGAGGTCAGCATCTACCCTGTGAAATTAGAGGCTGACCAGAGAAAGTTGTGGAAGGTTGTATGAAAAGTGAGGAAATAGGGGGAGAAACACAAGTGTCTGAAGGAAGGAGAAGAGGCTAAGCTGGTGTCGGACGGGATGCTAAGTCCCGTTAGCACGGCACCTAGGATGGCAAATCGTCACACCCCTTACAGGGCATAAATCCTATATAAGAATTCTGATATATCATAGCCAAGAAAATGGCCAGTCTGCTGAGGCTTAATATTAGGTAGAAGACAACTAATAAAAACCAAAAATAAAGAGCAAAGATTTTCAGGTTTTGCCTGCAGTCTGGTATGAAGAACCCAAACAAGTGCATTGATCTCCATAGCAGCGCTGAATAAATGTAACATCTATAAAGACAATTGTGTAGTGGGCAAATCACCTAAACTCAATTGGAAAACTGAGCTATATGAGGTATGTTATGCATACCAATACCTACTAAATTAAACTAAACTAGTTTTATCTTAGAATAAAAGCTTACCATTCCATTTAAAATTTGATCAATGCTTTGTGCCTGACCCATTGACGGATTTAGATCAGGTTCCTTGAGAACGTACGCTTTTGATGAAGGTGGAAACAAAAATTTTTGCTTAAGAATATGGATAACTTGAGGGTTATCTGCATCTAATAATTTTTCATTTATATCTGCAAATTTATATGAGTCATTAAGGAAATAATTTATATAACAAAGTTAGCAGAGCATGTCACATAATATATACATTAGTATCACTTCTCTCACAGCAATTGTGTATACTTTTCTTTTTGTATATGAACCATACATCTTTATTCTTTGATTTCACTCATAATGGGACAACCTCCAGAGACATAGTGAGATAGCCTGCAGGGACATAGTGAGGTAGCCTGCAGGGACATAGTGAGGTAGCCTGCAGAAGCATAGTCATGTGGCCTAAGGGGCATAGTCATGTGGCCTAAGGGGCATAGTCAGGTAGCCTGCAGGAGTATGATCAAGTGGTCTGCAGGAGTATAGTCAGGTGGCTAGCAGGGGCATAGTCAGGTGGCCAGCAGGGGCATAGTCAGGTAGCCAGCAGGGGCATAGTCAGGCAGTCATCAAACTTATAAACTTCTCTTTTTTTTAATGCATAGCATAGAAATAGACAAAATATTATAAAAATAAACAAATTACAACCACAAAAAAAAACTTTTTTTTAACAGCCGAATCAATGCATGATCAGATACTAAAGGGAGGATCCATCCACACCTCTCACTCGCTAGGAATTATTTCTAAGCACATTTTGATACGGAATGAAACCAATAATGTGAAAGATTTTTTAAAGTTGAAAAAATAAAGATTGTTAGTTAATTAAAAATAAGAAGTAAAAATCAACAAGGGATCTCACTCAAATGAGTGTAAAGAGAGATCCCCAATGTAAAGATCAGGGAAGTATTTTTCTATTATATCATTTGGCGACTGCCTTCTAGGGCACAGGACGCCGTACTCAAGCTAGCCTGTATCTAGGCTATATTAAAAGCCGCCAAATTAAAAAACGAAAAAAACGAAAACAAAACAAAAGGCAAAAAACCAAATGAATTGAAAAAAATATAGAGCGAGCTCCATCTACGGGAGAAGGCCCGCCCTCCTCGGCCGAAAAAGACCGCGATCCATATTTGAATATTAAATAATGGGGAGAAGGCCAGCCTCCTCCAAAAAGTCCACAGGTCAGTGTATACAAACCCCTCCCTAGCACAAGGGACAGGCGGTAGCGAACCCGGCTAAACCCGGTACTGGGACAGGTAATGTGCGTGAAGATCACCCAGACTGGGACATTCAACAAGAATGTGCGGAACATCTAGAGGACGACGCAGTCGTCAAAATAGGCTGCAGGCGAGCGCTCTATCAAATGGCGGTGCGTCATACGAGTGTGCCCGATTCGGAGACGACAGAATGCGACCTGAAGCCGTCGCGGCATCAGGGGATAGGTGAATGGGAACAGTCACGGCGCAGTGGCACGCAACTTTAAGTTCCCTTCGACCGTCTCCCATCTTCTTTGTCAGGCAGCCCGAAGAGCTGTACGTATTCCTGCCATGTATTCAGTGTGAGGAAGAGCGAAACGCTGGTCCGGTCGGAAAGTCCTTACAGACTCTTTGGTGCCCTCATTCCCCGCAATTCCTACATGTCCAGGAACCCAGCAGAAAATAATCTCGACGTCCGCTCGGCTGGCCAAAACCGTGGCATCACGGATATCGCGAACCAGGAGATGCGGAGATTCAAATGCCGCGAGAACACTCAGGGCGCTTTGTGAGTCGCTATATATCACAATCCGGTCTCCGAACCGGGCACGTCACGTAATCAACCGTACCAAGTGGTGTAATGCCACCAGCTCAGCCGTGAAGACAGACGCAGAGCCTGGCAGAGCCCCACTGACTTCAAACGGAGGGGATACGGCGTGAAAGCCAACCACCCCTCTTCCGACTTGGAGCCATTGTATACACTGACACGGTGTGCTCCAAAAAGGTTGAACGCAATACTCCCAGCGCTGTACAAGCTTTGGGAGCAGAGGCGTGGCGACAAATAGCCAAATGTGGTACCCTCCAGGGAGGCGTCCTGGGCAGAACCAGGGGCGCCACCGGCCCGAGAGCTATACCTAGCTCTCGAACGAGTTTCCTGGCACTAAACCCAAAGGGCTTAGGGTTTGACTTGCATCTCTCGGCGGCATAGGCACCGTCGAAGTAAGCTGCGGATGCAGTGAGAGCTGTTGGCGACTCAGGGAAGCGCCGGGCTCGCACGTACAGCGAGTGGCATCTCCCCAGCATCGACTAATAGGCTCTCAATAGGGGGAAGTGCGGAAGGAACCGAGCGCAAGTCTTAGGCCGATGTGGTAGATTGAGTCCACCTTCCGCAATAAACACTCAGCTGCGGATGCATACAATTCGCATCCGTAGTCCAGCTTTTAACGAACAAAGAATCAATAAAAAAGTAAGGCAGTAGCCATATCATTGCCCCAAGCATAGAATATCCATGGCGCGGGTACAAGAGACCCTAAGGCTGCGAATATGAGCCTCCCAGGTGAGGCGTCGGTCAAATACAAGACCAAGGAAACGGTGCGATTCAACCACTTCCAGGCGCACCCCATTAAGAAACAAATCTGGGTCGGGGTGGAGCCGTGGATGGCGGCAGAAGTGCACCACCTTAGTCTTGGCCAAAGAAAACCGAAACCTGTGCGCTTCAGCATAGCGAGAGAGACGGTTCAATGCCTGTTGGAGTCTACGCTCCAGAGTTGACATCTGGGCCGCCCCAAAAGAGATTGAAAGGTCGTCCACGTAGAGCGTAGCGAGAACATCTTCCGGCAGCACCGAGGTGATGCCGTTGATGTTCAGGGCAAAGAGTGTGACACTGAGGACACTTGCCTGCGGGACACCCTCTTCCTGCTCCTTTGGCCTGGAGAGGGCTTCCCCCCCCCTACGCGGAATCGACGATCTCCCCAAATTTGGGATGCGTCCCCTCGCCCCCATTAAGTGGAGAGTCTCCATGATACCGTATCGACATGCGGTATCATGGGCCTTCTCCAGATCGATCGAAAAAACCCGTGGCGTAGTGCTGTCTACGAAGGAAAGCCTCGCACTAGGCTTTTTCCAGTCGGAGCAGAGCATCCGACGTGTAGTGGAGCTTGCGGAAGCCGCACTGTGCAGAAGAGAGATTTACCAATTTCTCCATCAACTTGCACAAGCAAGGGGTTAGAGAGATTTGGCGGAAACCGGCCGTGTAGTGACCTGTCCCCGGTTTGCGAAAGGCGAGCACAGTAGTGATTCGCCAGGAATTCGGGAGGAGACCCTCCATCCAGAACTTGTTAAACATATCTAAGAGAAAGGCCATGCCTCGCTCACCCAGGTGTCGAAGCATGGCGTACGGGACATCGTCGGGACCATTAGCGGTGTCCGCGCACGAAGCAAGAGTGGAACGCAACTCACTCACAGTAAACCTGTCGTTGAAGGGCTCTCCGCCTCTGGAGGTAAAGTCCAGTCGGCGGCCTTCCGCGACATTACGACGTGCCCTGAATGCTTGAGGAGCAGCATCCCGGCTAGAGAATACGGAGAAAGCGGTCGCAAAGGATTCCGCCACGAACGCTGGGTCCGAGATTGCGGTCCCATTCTCCTGGAGAAATTCACGGACAGCGCATGTAGGCATAACGCTTCTGTTTGAGGGCCGTCCCAGACGTTCTGGGAATAGTAGTCAGGCCCGCGGCGATGAGGTTACCGGAGAACTCAACGGCCTCATCTACCGACCTAAACTCCTGGACTGAGATAGGGAATTCAGTCCTTTACTGAAATGCAGGCTACCGCAACCGCGCCAAGGACCACCGAGGTGGGCTCTCAGGCGGCAGTTGCCCTGAAAATGATATTTGAATGGGAAAGTGATCAATAAACATGGAGGTCATCGACCACCCCCAAATCAAAATTAGGCTGTGCATCCGAAGAGCACCAAGATAGATCAAGGCAAGAAAATGAAGCGGTTCTTGGCAGTGATGCGTAAACTCATCCACATTTAGGACACCTATCTCAAGCTCTTCGATCAGATCGGCAAGGACTTGTCCCCTGGGATTTATTGAGTAATCCCCCCCCAGAGAGGATGTCTGCCATTCAGATCTCCAAGGAATAGAAAAGGCATCAGCAACTATGCCACGACGCGGCGGAGTCAGCTGACGGTGGAATGTACGCAGAAATAAGTATACCTCCTATCCAGGTGAAGCTGCACAGCCACTGCCTGAAATCAGGTATCTAAAGTGAAAAGAAAAACGGAGACATCATGATGGGTGTAAACCGCGCATCCCCCAGCCCAGCCCCCATCTGTGGTGGTGGCGTCGCAAAACCCTTATACCCCGGGAGGGTGGGCAGGGGGCAGGCTCCAAGCATGGTCTCCTGTCGAAAAATAAGGAACGGGACGAGACGAGCCTCCGCAGCTCCTCCCAGTTGGCCGGGAATCCACGGCAATTCCATTGAAGGAAGATGTCCTCCAGGCCTAGCTCGGAAGAGACGCAGGGGCCCTGTTTGAACAGAAGACACTCACGGGAATGGCTGTACGCTTCTCGGAGGAGACGTGGGGGCCCTGTTCGAACAGAAGACAAAGCTCTGTCGCCTTTAAGGACTAATTGGGGAGGTTGGGCTCACCATGCGAGTCTTTTCCTCCCTCCACCTCAAAACCATGGGCGGGCATTGCGGTTTAGGAGGCAGGGGGCCCTCTTTTCGAGGATCCACTGTCTCCGAGTCACTCAGCCCACCACTAAGCGTGGACGAAGGAGCCGAAGCTACTTTGTTGCTGTCCTCCTTTCGGGAGACAGCTTTAGGAACCCCGGAAGATGGCCTGGCAACCAACTTCAGGGGTGTTGCCTCCTGTTGTGGTGGAGCGAATGTGAGTGTGTGTAAAAGGGCCATTCTCCCACCCCTTTTCTAAGTACCCTCTCCCTCCCTCTGTAAGAATGTGTGTGTGAATGGGAATGGGTTTGGTTTTTGTTTGTTTGTTTTTTTTATTGATTAGCATGTTATTATAAATTTTTTTTCTTATCTTTCCAGGCGCCATAATTTGGAAAGATAAGAGGGCAAGCACTTGTAAATTACCCCTGTAATTGAAGCTATAACTGTTATTATTATTATACCAAAGGCCATTAGTATAGGACAAGTGTTCCAGGCCATGTTCTGTCCTATTTGATTGTGTATAAAAATAGTTTAGCTTTAACGAAGGAGGGCTTATTAGAGCCACACAACTCTAACAAGGTTACCTATCTTAGTCCAAGCTCGGAGGTGCAATTTTGAATACAAAAATTTTGTAAGTAAAGGGACTGTATAACATGAGCCCATCTTTTGTTGTTTATTGACTGTAGTAACCCAAATTTTATTTGGGTTGTTTGATTCTTATTGTTCCTAAAATCAATTAATAATAATTATAAGTGGGACTTATTTATTTTTTCTGATATATATATATAGGCTCATTGGGTGCACATTTACCCATATTTTTGTAAATATTGTATTTTTTTTGTGTTAGTAAAGGACTGTACATACAATCCGTTTCATTCTCCTTCGATTTCTCACGTCCGGATTAGTGTAGGAAGCGGGTTGGATCCACCGAGTCGTTAGACTCGGTGGAGGTGAATAGCCGTTTCGCTTAATGGGAAACGGTCACGCTGGGGAAAGGGGGATAGCTCTGGTTTTAGCCGGGGCTGGGTGTGAACCCTTTTTGCCGCAAGCTTTACTAGGGGAGCGCCCGGGTTGAGTAGAACCCACAGAAGGGCTCTGAATGGGTGCAGAAACCACCGTGCTCGTTGGCCAGGATGGGCCAGTAGCATTAGGCATCTTTCTAACTCTTTAGGCGCTCGGAGGTCCCAGCCAGCGCCGGGCACACCAGTCAGTGTGTTATTACTATCACCGCTTCAGCCATACTAATCACTCATGTAGACGAGCAAAGTCGGGGTCACCCGAATTGTGTAAATTGCTCCAAGGCCAAGTGTGTCAAGTGTGGTACACCAGGACGAAGTCCTTAGCCTTGCATAATGAGAGTCGATCCTGGGCCTGAACAGCCAGGATTTCTTTCTCAATGAGATATGCACCACATTGCTTTGAAGAAGTGGGGTGCGGCTCACCACAATTGACACACTTGGCCTTGGAGCAATTTACACACAATTCAGGTGACCGCGACTTGGCTTGTCTACATGAGCTATTAGTATGGCTGAAGCGGTGACAGTAATAGCACCGCCATGGCAGTGGCACAAATGCCTTCACGCGGTAGCGGTACAAACCAGCACACACCAACTCAGAGCTTGTCACAGTTGAATGTGATTAAGAGTGTAGGGGTGGGTTGCGAGGCTCCTCCCTGTTTTCTCATCACACGTTCGACCTATGGAGTACTCAACGAGTTCCCTCGCATAAGCTACTCCTTTCAAAAAGTTCATGATAGAGTGCAGCATCACACTCACCGGGGTGCTATAAAGTGTCTGAAGAGCACTTATCTGGCCGCCTCAGAGGGATTCACCAGAAGGCTCCCATCCAAGAAATGGGTCACCTTCAGCTAGCTACCAGTTATACTAGCTAAAGCTCTCTTTTGATGGATCATGTTGCCCTTGGCCAACATGTTGCCATCAGTGGAGCGAATAACGAGGAAGCATTTGAAGCCAGTGGGCTTGAAAACGCCAGGTAATCTCTGAATGAGGGGCCCCAATGTTATTAAGGCTCCGCTCAATGCACTTTTGGTCTTAGTCTGGGGCTCCGCAACCGGGGGGGGGGGGGCAGAGGGGTTAGATGTGCAGATCTTGGCTTAGTCACTTACCGAAGCAGCAGACCCATCCGTCCCCGCAGATAGAGAAGAGCCCACGGCGTCTTTTGGTCTTTTTTCTGTTCTTTTTCATTTTAGGAGAGGAGGGCGGGGAATGAACCCGCTTCTCCCCTTCACCGGCAGGAGCCCCCAGGCCAGATGGACCGGCCTCAGCTAGATCCTTCTCCGAAATGGAGAAGGTCCTGGCAATTGCAGGGGCACCGGCTGGAGGAGATCCCTCCCATCCTTGTACTGCCTTGGAAACCCAGGCTGTTTGAGGACCTTGCATAGGGGTGGATTCGGGTTTGATGCTTGGCACCGAGCCAGGATTTGCTTCCATGCAAGGCCCTACCATCTGAGGCTGGTTTGCCTCAAGGACAAGGTCTATCTCAGGGGGTGGCCTCCAGTTGGCCATCCCACCCAGGACATCGCATGTCCTACTGGCAGCAGTGTCTTTAGTCTCATCTTGGGAAGCACAGGCCTTGACCCCAGCAAAGTTCAATATTCTTGCCAGCAGGTCTTTTGAGGGAAGCGACCGAAGGGGCCTGGCTTCCCTCTCCCCCCTAAGGGGGTTTGCCCTACAGAGCCGGTTTAATGGGGAGCGGTCAGCTATGGGCTGCCTGCTTGCTTTCTTGGCAGTCCCCTTGGAAAGAAAAGGGGGGATTGCCGCTGGTAAGAGGAAGATGCCCGAAGGCATCTCCAGATAAGGGGGTGAGGGGGAATCCCCTACACCCGTAGGCGAAGGAGATGAGTAAGACTCCTCTCCGGTTAGAGAAATTTGGAGGGTCCCTTGCCCAAGCACAGGGGAAGTGGGGACTCCCTTTTATCTGTGGAGCTGCCTGAGGGTGAAATACAGGCTGTCTGAAAGAAGAGGCTAAGCTGGGGTCAGATAGGGTGCTGAGTCCCATTAGCACGGCGGCCAGGATGGCAAATCGCCACACTCCTTAGGGGGTCTAAAGAGTTCAGGAAGACTTGTGTCAGTCACTGTTGCTTTTGTTGCCATTGGACCAGTATATGGATGTTTCATGTTATTTTTTTCATGTTGTTATGGATGGTTTGGGTTTGTGGTTCTTTTCATAAGGTGACAATACCAAACAAAGCCCTAAAACAAACTCAGGCTCCATAGCTACTACACCCACAGACCATCTACATTCTGAAGCCAAAGTTAAGGATTGTCTTGACATGAGCACACAAATACTAGCCTCAGCAAATCCAGAAGTAGATAATTGAGACAAGTAAATGAAATGGTTAATGATGACAAAAATGCATGTAATATGAAATCTCAACTCTAAATATTTGCTGAAGAGAATACTAAAACTACTTACCTTTATCAGATGCATAAAATTGATTACCTTGCTTTGAAATATTAATGAAAGGATGTATGGTTAAAACATCTGTAGTATAAAAAAGTATACATACAGTAACAATTAAACTAATTACAATACTCAAAAATAGACGGATTTTTAACATTTTGTTCTGAAAAAAGTAAATTCACATTTAATTATATAGCAAACTCTTCAGGAATAAAGTACATATATACTGTAAATAGCTATTAAAATTAATGTTCAATTCAAAAGTATATTTAACTTATGCACCAACTTAAATATTTTTGAATGTTGGGGGGAGCGGGTACTTTAATTAAGCAGAGATGTCAAATATATTTTGATATAATGGATTAGTACAAATATAAAGCAATATTTTCTTGTATATTTTCCAATTATTGGTCTCAGAATAATTTATACTAGCTTGTGAAAGTGTTCCATTTGTAAGACCTTGTATCATGTTTCAATCACAGAAGAAGTGAATACTCAGTCTATTAACAAGTTATTCCAAGAATTTCTGTATTTTTTAATTCTTATTTCATTCCCTGCATTCATCTTTCATAAATTCCAGTGAAGCTATTATATATAATTTGAGTTTAAATAAATAATCAAAATCATATATGATTAACCATGTTATAATTTAATAATATAATATTAATATCAGGTTAATAAGTGTAATTCTTATACAGGATTTATATGTCTACACAATTTGGGTGCCATCAAGTGTCCGAAGATCACTTATCTTGGCCGCCTCGGAGGGATCCGCCGCATTTGCCAGAAGGCTCCCATCCGAGAAACGGGTCACTTTCGGCTCCCTACCAATTACACTAGCTAATGCTATCCTCTGATGGATCATGTTGCCCTTGGCCAACATGCTGCCATCAGTGGAGCGAATAACGAGGAAGCGTTTGAAGCCAGCGGGCTCAAAAATGCCAAGTAACCTCTGAATGAGGGGCCCTGATTTTACCGAGGCTCCGCCCTGCACTCTTTTCATCTTAGTCATAGTCAGGGGCTCCACAGCCGAGGAAGCAGAGGGGCCAGATGTGCCGATCTTAGCTTAGTCGCTTACCAAAGTGGCAGCAGACCATCCGTCCCCACAGTCCCCACAGATGGAGATGAGCCCCGAGTCTTTTTAGTCTTTTTTTTTTGTTTTTTCTTTTTAGGAGAGCAGGGCAGGGAATGAACCTACTTCTCCCCTCCATGGGCAGGAGCCCCCAGGCCAGATGGAGCAGCCTCAGATAGGACCTTCTTTGAGATGGAGAAGGTCCTGGTAGTCACAGGGGCACCGGTTGGAGGAGATCCCTCCCATCCTTGTACTGCCTTGGAAACCCGGGCCGGATTCGCTCTGAGGCTGGGTGGCCTCAAGGAACATGTCTGTCTCAGGGGGGGCCTCCAGTTAGCCATTCCCCCCCCAGGACATCACAGGTCCCGTTGGCAGCATTGTCACGAGTCAGCATTGTGAGGAGGCACAGGCCTTGACCCCAGCAAGGTTCAATATTCTTGCCAGCAGGTCTTTTGAGAGAAGCAGCCTGGGTTTGCCCTACAGAGCCGGTTTAATGGGGAGCGGCCAGCTATGGGCTGCCTGCTGGCTTTCTTGGCAGTCCCCTTGGAAAGAAAAGGGGGAACTGCCACTGGTAAGAGGAAGATGACCGAAGGCATGTCCAGATAAGGGGGTGAGGGGGAATCCCCTACACCTGTAGGCGAAGGAGATGAGTAAGCCTCCTCTCCGGTTAGAGAAATTTGGAGGGTCCCTTGCCCAAGCACAGGGGAAGTGGGGGCTCCATTTTTTCTGTGAGCTGTCCAAGGGTGGCTCCAATGATGGAACAGGGAAAATTAAGGGGAGATTTTTTTATTTCTTCATCAATGGGCATGGTGACCCTCTTTTTATTATGAGAAGCAATAGCTCATGACCCCTCACAGTAGCCCGCCCTGCAAGGGGTGCGTATAGCCCTGGCAGAGCCTCTAATTTGGTAAAAAAAATGTGACAACTTTTTATTTATATACTAGTTGTAAGAAGGGATAAACATACCCACCGTCTTACTTATACTCATTTTAGTGACTCAATATTTTCTGGAATGGTCACAAACTTAGGAAGTCCACTACCTTTCTTTATTCCAGTTGATCTAGTTTTCTCAAGCTTTTATCCTAATCACACTAATAACATTCACTTTAATCGGTGGAAATTCTTCTAACACTTTTTAACCAACCATTGTAAAAAAGTTTAATAGAGAAAATAGTAAGTGAGAGTTGATGAAACTTTTATAGTAATAAGAAAATAAATGTAGGCAAGTGATGATAAAATCTCATAAAATGTTAATCAACATAAAGGCTTGGCAAATCACAAAAAATGTGCTGATGATGATCAGAAAAATATATGCCGGTGCCAGTGCTGATCGATCGGTACATCACTAGTAGGAAACAATCGCAGTCATAAGTCAATGAGAACCCCATTACAAATTAACCAATCTAATTCTGCAATGGATGCTATTTCTCAAAATTCTCTCAAACTCTCTATCACTAATACTTTTTCCTTATTTGTTAGAACTAAATCCAATATATTATCACCCCTAGTAGGTTGTTACAACCTAATAAAATTATCCTGCACCATATTACAAAATTTGATTAAATTTCAGAATATGCCTGCCAACCCTTGATTTTTGTGGGCACTTTGTTATAAATATCTCTATTTTTAAAAAATATGCAAATGTTATATAGTGTATATGGAAGGTATACTCTATATAGCACTTTCACTACTTAATGTAGGCAAATTTCTAATTATGATGTTATGACATCATACTGAAGGGAATTTTTTTGTGTGAAATAAAATATGCTATGAACATTTCATATTAATAAATTTTCAAGAAAATATAATTGACTTAAATAGCACTCAGGGTGAGGTTTATATGTCTGAAGTCAAGAAACATGGTATAAAAACTAGAGGCCTAACGACATCTAGCAATCAATTTTTGAATTTGAATCTAATGTTAGGCTTTCGGATTAGGAAGATTATAAGTTTATTTAAAAATTGCGGCGGTATAGGGGGTACAATCCCCCACAATTAAGTGTGGGGTATGGGGATGAAGCCCTCATTTCTAAATGACTTTAACCATTACTAGCCCGAGGGCCTTTCAAGGCTGCCACTTCAATGGTACGTAATCAAGACAGGGACCTTTTGTAGCCTTTCACATTTAGAGTCATATTAGCCCTGATTATTATGATAATTCATTTTGTTGTTTTTGTTAAACTCTTATGTTAATGATTAATAATCTAATTAAAATACATAAATTGCTTAGGTCAGTTCCTTTTTGTTTGTAAACTGATTTATGAATGAGAGTAACTTGACTCAGTTCTAGGCCACATCACAAGGTGACTGCAAAAAAAGGCTGATTTATGGTTCATACATGTATAAACATTCAGATTTGGCGACCTTTAAAGTTAAAGTTCACTGGTTTCAGTCCTCATATCAAGCTGCTGTGTTGTTGCTTATCAGTGCTTATCAGACAGATGTCAGCTAGGGCAAACACTAACTCCCCACCATGATGCCCAGTCACGATGGTAACCTCCCTAGTAAATAGTATCAGTTTAAAAAGAATTTAGACAAAGATTTAAACTGCCGACCCAGCGATTCATTTTTTTATGCTTTAATACACTTGTTTTTTATTTATCATCCAATTAAAATGAGGAAATGCCTTAATTTAGCATGTTACTCAAAGTGAATGAAAGAGATGGCCTATTTAGAGCGTGCTAAGTGGAAAACAAACTTTTACATTTTGTTTTACGATATTTCTAAATTCTTTGATATAAAAATGTTATCTATAACTAGAAGCAATGTTTTCTATAGGTAGGTAGAACTTTAACCCATTAGTCACCCGGCTTTTTTGCTCGAACTCACCCTCTGCAAAATTACAAATGGTATACATTATCAAAAATAATTAAAATAAAATATTTAAATCTATTTTTATAAATCAAATAATATAATTTAATTGAAAAGAATCATTCTATTGATATAATTAAAAAATTATTAATAACCTTCTACCTATTTAGAATTATGATTAATAATTCTCAGTTCTTACACAAATTTTCATTGAGACCCATGGTTGTTTTATGCTTTTTAAATCAGTTACGCTTTAAAACCTATCTAATTATAGAAAACAGTGCTGCCCTTCATGGGTTTCTTTCACCTATCTTAAATTTTATGAAAATTTTGCTCAGGGACTATTTTTTTACCAATAAAACTGTATTTTCCAGACAAAATAGGCTTGCTGGTTTGTGTGCTTTCAATAACATACTAACTTAAGGCATTTCCTCATTTTAATTGGATGAAAAGTGGAAAACATAAGTGTATTTAACTAAAAAATAAGGATGAGTCATCAAAAATGGCGTGTTTACACAGATGCAAGTAATAAATCAGCATCTTTTCGATGTCATGTTGTGGTGAGGCCTAGAATGGAGTCAAATTATCTAATTCATAAATCTCAGTTTACAAACAAAGATGGCCTGACCTAAGCCATTTATGTATTTTAATTAGATACTTACATCACTCATATAAGAGTTTAATTTCCCTAGTTAACAAGAAATAATTTTGAGCAACAAACAAATATTTCCAATCATAATTCTAAATATGTAAAAGTCTATTAATGATTTTTAAGTTAGATCAATAGAATAATTCTTTGCAATTAAAATGATATATTATTTGATTTATAATAAAGGATTTAAATATTTTATTTTAATATTTTTTCTAACAGGGTAGCAAGGATAAATTTATTGAGGGTGATATAGGGCCAATTAGCTTGGTGATTAAAGGGTTAAAAATGCTATATTTTAAAATTTTCAAAGATATAAACATTCTTAATTCTTAAAATGATGTTCACCGATGTCATTTTCACCTCCTAAAACTTAATAATAATGTAGTTATTCATTTTTCAAAAAATATATTATTATTTTGCTAAATTTGAATCTTTACTCGCCATTTGCAGTCTATCCTTCATCTTAGAGCCTGAATAAGTTAGCCAATAGCATGCTATGCTATATCTGCTATGTGTATTCTGAGGAGTGATTAGCCAATAGCATACTTTGTCATATTTCTGATGGTTCATGCATTTCAGAGGGTAACTATCTCCAGTTTAATTGTTACAATGGCGTGTGGTGGTTGTTCTAAGCCACAATGCCAAATAATATGTGAATTCTTTGAGGTCGATAGTCAGGCCTTAGAAATATATAAGGCTCACAGTATAATCCTGCAAGTTATTTATTAAATGCCTTACATGCAGGAACTGTAAATTTAACATAGATCAAATTTTCTTGGTATTTGTTCAGACTATGGCCAGATGCGATTCTACCTAATTTTTTTACTATTTGTAGTGTTTTTCTGCTATCTCACTGACCAATTCATTTAGCTCTGTTATTGACTAATCAGAAGCATTTATTTATTTCAAGTATTTTGTGCTTTTAATACCCATAATAATAAATTTTTCTTTGATTTTCCTGTGTTTTTTTATATTATTGCTTATCTATCTCATTTCTATTCTTTTTCCAAAAATAAACCATTCAGTAATAATGTTTTTATTATGATATATTGTGCCCGTCAAGAAACACATTCTCAAAATCAGATATTTCTAAGCGACTGTACCTTTCCATCTATGCTTGACATATTTAAACTCTAACCAACGCTGATTCATGCCATTAGTCAAGATGTTTCTTACGTGTGAAGTTTGCTCCTTGAATGTTCACCATTTAGGTGCTGTTCTAGCCAAAAGCGATAAATCTAGCACATTTTTAACAAGCCATAGGCTTTTATTTTCTATACTTGAGTGCCATACTTGTAAAGTCAAACTTAAAATGAACAAAAGTTAGGGATTTTGATGCAATAAATCTTTGATAGGCACAGATGGAAACCAAAAATGATGTAAATATAAATCAAGCGCTCACAAAGGGACTTTTTTCGCTGGTTCGTGCCTCTCCCATCAAAAAAATAGTAATGGTCATGTTTTAGTTTATCATGAACATGGTCCCAATGAGGTAATAATGAGCATACAGACATAGCCAAAACAACCCTTGTTGATTGGTTTAGCTTTTGCTGGGAAGTTCTTTTACATTATTTCAAAACTTTTGCATCACAACTTGGAGGTCCCAGCTAAAGTGTAAAAATAAAGAAGGCAAAATTCAGCAAGCAGAAGTATAACCGGGATCATGTAGTGGAAGGTTAGTGGTTATTTGGATGGTTTGAATATTAATAAAAAAAAAGTTTCATCATCCCCGCCGAAAATCGGAAAAGCAAAACCCTCCTTGCAGGGATATAAAAAGTGAATTTTGTCAGTTATGACAGTTGTATCTGATTGATGGGCAGCCTATTTAAATTTATCATATGAAGGATACACTCATCTAACCATCAACCACTCCCAGAATTTTGTAGATCTAGAAACTGGTGCCATTACATAAAATATAAAGATTGTGGAGGGATACAGATTCAATGTACCCCCACTATGGACAGAGAAAGGCATATATAGACGGGTATCTCGCCAATGCTCTTTATATAAAGAAGTTTCCTAACGTGAAAGACCGATTCCATAAGTTCTAGATTGTCGCAGCTAAACTTTATCCACTGGCCTAAAGTACATATTTACAATATCATAGTGCATTAAACAATAGGTAAAAGGGGGTATAGGGTGCAAAGCGCCCCCCCCCCCCCACATTTCTGAAAAATCGTCCTAGACTAGGTACATATATATATCATTATCATAAGAGTATTCAAGTTAAATGGGTATATGGGAGGGGAGGGGTGAAGCCCCCCCCCATTTCTGAAAAATCATTTAATTGACTCACATGAATTGAGTGATTTAAAAATAAGTAGCTAGAAAAGTAGCAAGAAATAGTGAGAAATCAGATCAGGTTGTACCTTGAACAATTACCGTTTGTTTTGTCTTTGGATTCAAACCTATTGCTAGGCTTTCAAATTACTACTACTGTTAAAGATAAGGTTTTGTTGTATATACTTGTTCCTGAGGTACAAGCGAAGAGAGTGGGGGGTTATGAGGGAGGTGGAGACCCCCAACCCACTATATATCCCACCTATTGACTTTATTGTTTTGACTTACTTTGTTTTGAAATAGGTTATACCCTCCTCTTAATTGTGGAAAGTTGCAACCCCAACACACACCACAACTTTAAAAAAAAAACCTTGTAATATGCCTGATTTTAAAAAGCCTAACATGAGATTTGAATGCAAAAGTCAAATGCAGTTATGCCTATAGATTTTAGATCACATTCTTAGCATGCAAAATCAGGGGCTGCTAATAGTAACAATTACAAAGTTTTTTCAGTATGGCTGTTGCTTTGGATGAAGTGAGTATGCCCTTTGATGTAAGCAGTGTGCATGTAGTTTGTGATTTTTGTGGTGTTGAAAGAAGAGCAAATGTATCTGAAAACGATAAAGTACGCAACTCGCTAAATCAGATTAGGTAGGATATAGAATTCAGTGTTAAGAATACTTGAGAGATGTGGGACACTCTTAAAACTATATTAAACATAGTCCAGGAGCACGGTATTCCAATGAAGGCTATTAGGAAGAAATGTAGGAAGCCATTATGGCAAGAATATGGATAGATTGGAAAATTTCTAAGAAGAAAATGGCATACTAGATTACACTGAGAAAGTACTTTTGACAATTTAAATCATTATAGGTCAACCATAAGTGATCTAAATAGGACCTATTAGATATGAAGGGGTTTTAAAAGAATCTGATGAGGGAATAGTAGAGGTTCTTAATTTTATTTTTCTTCAGTATTTACAGAAGAGAATCCAGATAGATTAATTGATGATAATTCTAGGTCAAGGGAAGTAGTGTTGAATACCATTAATGTAACAGGAAAATAATGAAAGGCTTATATAGGAATTAAATACTAGGAAGTCATCTGGCCTAGACAACATTCATTCTAGGTTACTCAAAGAAGGTGTAGATATATTGCATAGCTCTTTAGAAGATATATACTAGATCACTAGAGTTTGGAGAAATACCTAATGATTGGAAATTAGCAAATGTAGTACCACTTTTAAAAAATGGAAGTAAAGAGGACCCGAATAACTTTAGACTGGTAAGCTTAACTTCTATAGTTTGTAAAATTCTTGAGAAGATAGTTTAGATGGAAATTTCTGATCATCTAGAGAGTGGTAGGTTAATAAATGATGCTCAGCATGTAGATGTAATTTACTTGGATTTTAGCAAAGCTTTTGATAAGGTTCCACATAGGAAACTAGTATACAAATTAAAAATGCATGGGATATGTAGTAAAGTTTTGAATTGTATAGCTGAATGACAGGAAACAGAGTTGTACTGAATGGGGTGAGATCACAGTGGAAGGGCATTATCAGTGTCTATTAAAGGCTATGGTGTTCTGTAGAGTGAAGTTTCTTTCATTAGTACGTTTAGCCTTCTACCTCAGAGCCACCTGTTTGCTGCATTCTTCTGTCCACCATGGTTTGTTATATTTAGTGCTTTTAGGTTTAATACTAAGTTTGAAAGTTAATTTGCTGGCTACTATTATATTTTCTATTATTTCATCTAATTCTTCCAGTGGATTTTGAGATATGTCAGCTTGAATTGGAGTAAAATTAGTTATCCATTCTGACTATTTGTTATTTTTTATCTTCCAATCTGGTCTTTTTCCTATGTTAGATACAGTTATTAGTTCAGATAAATGGATAAGGATTGGGATATGATCTGAGCCGAGATCTCTACCAAAGTTAATTTCAGTTTTATCTGAAAGAATTGCTGATACTAAAGTAAGGTCAATAGTTGAGTAAGAGTTATTTTTTAGGTCATATCTTGTTTTAAGACCTAGAGGAGTTGCTATAGTTAGATTTGATTGGGCAATAAGAACATAAGAACATAAGAAAAGAAGGAGACTGCAAAAGACCATTCATGGCCTACACTTGGCAGCTCCTGTTCCAGTCAACACACAAAAGATTTCTTACCAGAGAAAAGTCATCAATATTGTCACCCTTTACAGGAGTTCGTCATCTAATCTCAGAGGATTATGTCCATTCATGCAACCGCAAAATAATCTCCCCACTCCGCAGAAAAATATATACATATGTACATAAAAAAAGTCAGTCCCATCTAGCAGCTTCATTCATATATTTATCTAATCTATTCTTAAAACTACCCAGAGAGGAGGCTTCTATCACATGTCTAGTGAGCCTATTCCATTCATCTACCACACGATTTGTAAACCAATTCCTCCCAATCTCCTTCCTAAACCTATACTTATCAAGCTTAAACCCATTGTTACGTGTCCTGTCATGTTCACTAAGTATAAGAACCTTACCCAGATCCCCTTTATTATATCCTTTTACCCATTTGAAGACTTCAATCAATTCCCCTCTGACTCTTCTCCTTTCCAATGTATGTAGATTTAGTTTTCTGAGCCTTTCACCATAAGGTAAGTTCCTTAGCCCACCAATCATCTTTGTCATCCTTCTCTGCACAGACTCAAGCAAATCAATATCCTTCCTATAATATGGTGACCAAAATTGTACTGCATAGTCTAGATGAGGCCTAACTAGCGCCAGATACAGTTTTAGAATGACTTCAGCACTCTTATTGCTTACACTTCTCCTAATGAATCCCAATATCCTATTAGCTTTATTCTTAGCATTTAGGCATTGCTTTCTAGGACGAAGGTCTGAACTTACCAAAATACCCAAGTCCCTCTCACAATTGGTCCTCCCTAAATTTCTCCCATTTAATTTATAACTATTCAGTGGATTATTTCTACCTATACTAAGTACACTACATTTGTCTATGTTAAACTTCATTTGCCATTTCTCAGCCCAATTGGACAGAATGGTCAATTCCTCCTGCATTACAACAGCATCAGAATCAGCCCTAATGGCCCTACCTAGCTTAGTATCATCAGCAAATTTACTCAGGTCACTACTTATACCTATGTCAAGATCATTAATATAAATTAAGAATAGCAAGGGACCCAAAACAGATCCTTGCGGAACTCCACTGCTAACACACCCCCACTCAGATTTAACTCCATCTATACTAACTCTTTGCTGTCTGTCACCAAGCCATGACTGAATCCACCTAAATATACTGCCATCGATCCCGTGTGCTTTAACTTTGCTCAGAAGCCGTAAGTGTGGCACTCGATCAAAAGCCTTACTAAAGTCCAAGTATAAAATATCATAGTTTTCATCCTTATCTGCTGCTTCATACACCTTACTATAAAAAGACAGCAAATTAGTCAGGCAGGATTTACCCTTACTAAAGCCATGTTGTGATTCTTTTATCAACTTATGCTTATCCAAGTGATCCCTAATATTCCTTGCTATAATAGATTCCATCATTTTCCCTACCACTGATGTCAAACTTACTGGTCTGTAATTAGACATATTTGTTTTATCCCCTTTCTTAAATATAGGTATCACATTGGCTTTCTTCCATGCCACTGGCACAATGCCACTCTCCAATGATTTTCTAAAGATGCATGCTAGGGGCTCACTTAACACATCCTTACATTCTTTCAAAATTCTAGGAAAGACCTCATCAGGACCGGGTGCTTTACTACTTTTGATTTTATCAATTTCCTTTGTGATCAAGATATCCTTTAATTTCTCTTCATCATTACCCCAAAAGATCATTGACACCTCGGGTATATTTAGAGTATCCTCCTGTGTAAATACTGAGAGAAAAAAGTCATTTAGCATTCCAGCCATTGAGTCCCTATCACTCACTAATTCTCCATTGGAATCTATAAGTGGGCCTATTTTATCTCTAACCTTAGTTTTGTATAATTGATAAAAACTTTTAGGATCTTCCTTTGCCCTATTTGCCACTTTAATTTCATAATTTCTCCTTGCTACTCTAACTAACTTTTTAACATCTCTTGCTAGTTCATTATATCTCTGCCTTAAGTGATCCTCTCCATTTTTTATTTTCCTATAAATGCCCTTTTTAATGCCAATATAATGCTTAATTTTATCTGTCATCCATTTTGGGTCATTATTTTTAGTCCTAATCTCCTTATAAGGAATGTTAATGATCTGACCTGTAATTAATTGCTCAATTATTCTTTCATACTCCTCTTCAATTGTAATCTCTTCCTCCTGGTGATTATTGTCTCCACTAACTGATATCATTGAATCTATTCCTGAATTGATTTCATTGCCTGGTTTCTGTACAACTGCCTCCAGGTAAGTCCTTAGCCCATTATAATTTGCTCTTCTAAAGTCAGGAATTTTAACATTGTTCATGCTACTATCAATACCATTCCATTTCATCTTGAATCTAATTTCACAATGGTCACTATTACCCAAATTTCCTCCAATCTCAGTATCCTTAATAACTTCTTCCCTATTTGTCAGAACTAAATCCAGTATATTATTACCTCTAGTGGGTTCGTTAATAATCTGCCTCAGAAAATTATCTTGGACAACATTCAAAAACTCCTCAGCCTCCTGATCACCCACAAGAGCTTCCCAGTCTATATTTCTGTAATTAAAATCGCCCATTATACACACATGCTTACTTCTACATGCCCGTTCAATCTCCTGCCACAGAAGATTTGAAGCTTCCTTACTAAGATTTGGTGGTCTGTATAATAATCCTATGACAAGCTTGTTTTTACCTTCCTTTACATTTAGCCATAATGACTCTGTGTTATCTAATTTAATTGTACTGTTTACACAACACTGGAGATTATCTTTAATATAAATAATAACCCCTCCTCCTCTCTTCCTATTCCTATCTGTATGGAACATGTTAAAGCCCTCAATCTCAACCTCAGGTTTAAAGTGATTTCCTGCCAAATCAAGCCATGACTCTGTTATCGCAATTATATCAAAATTTTCTTCACTCGCTAACGCTCTTAAGAGATCTATCTTATTCCTTATACTCCGACCATTTGTGTAGTATATTTTTAAGGTTTTTTTATTATTCCCATCTTCATTGCAGCGTGCTTTTCTATTCCTAGTTATCTGCTCATTCACTTGTGCATTAGTCCCCCTATAACGCATCAGTATGCCCTCTCCCTTAGCTATTCCTCTATCTCTGCATCCCTTCCATTTCCTACACCTGCCCTCTATTCCTGTTATTCCCTTACCTCTAACAGCTTCTAGTTTCCCACCCGTAAGGACCTAATCACACTATCCAGCTCCCCCCATAGAACCTCAACACCTGCCCGACTAAGATGGAGCCCATCCATCGCATACAACCTCCTATTCCCGTAAAACCCTCCCCAGACATCTACAAACACCAATCCTAACTCCTCACACAGTCCTTTCACAAATTCATTCAAACCAATTGCACGCGACAACCATTCTGCCCCCACATCCAATCTTGGAAGCACACCAGAAACAACACCTTTTACCCTGCTTTTACTCATCCTTTCAACTAACCTTTTATACTGCTCACGTAACTCACATGTACCCACCTTCTTTACATCATTCACTCCCACATGGGTAATCACAACTGCATCCCTCTCACACCCAGAAACCAGCCTATCATACCTCTCACAAACATCACTTACACCAGCACCCGGCAGACAAACTCTCATTCCCTTCCACTTGCTATCACTCAATTTCCTATCTAAATACCTAATCTGAGAGTCACCCATCACTAGCACCTCAGTCATTCTCCTATTCTGTCTTGGCCTAACATTACCCTCCCTCCTGCTCTCAGTCACACTACCACCCATCCTGCTTTCATCCACAATCACACCAGGCAAATCACTTTCACACTCTTCCTCTCTCAGGACATTGAATCTGTTAGTCAAGCTAACAGGTTCTATGTCCCTCTCATTCACACACCTAACCTGTCCTAACTTATCTATCCTATCCATTTTCACCCACCATTCATCATCACTCACAACTTCCACACTGTTCCCAGTCCTAGCCCTATCTTCCACCCTCTTAGCACTAATCTCACCCTTCAATCGCACACTTGCATCTCTTCTCACCTCAAACACCAAATCATTCAACCTCTTACATTCCCCACTCAACCTCCTAACCTCCCCTTCCAGAAAACACACACGGCATTCAGTTACATTCACTCTCCTTTCAACTCCACATGCATCACACACCACATACACACTACTTTCAAACGGCATGCTCTCACCATCTATACAAACAGCCATACTCTCAGAAATTTACTAAGGAAAAAGTTAACACTCACCAAAAAAAATTCTTGCTCAGGATTGCTGCCAGTTATAACATAACATAACATAACATAATTTAACGGATGACAAAAGCCACAAGGGCCTATCAAAGGTCATCCGTATCCATCAAATCCCACCCATATAATGCATCCATAGGATTTTGTCAGATCATGCAGCTACAATATACAATTTAACAATCCATAGGAATGTCCAACCATGCATCTACAATATATAATTTAAAGCCTCCATAGGAGTCTGTCAAAAACAAAATCAAAATCCCCCAAAATATACAATAAAAAGAAACTGCATCCACAGGAATGAGTCAAGAAACATATCCACATACTAAAAAGTAAGAAATTAACCCTCCATCCCCATATAATCATCCAATCTGCGCTTGAAAACATTCAAGTTTGGGCTGTCTACAGTCTCAGGTGGCAAACTATTCCAATAATCCACCACTCTGTTAGTGAAAAAATATTTTCTAACATCCAGTCTGCACCTCTGTTTTTTAATCTTTAAGTGGTGGCCTCTAGTTCTATTCTATTGACTGACCTTCGAACAGGTAGCACATGTTTCGTAGAGCTCTCAGAATATTTTGATTATTTGATATACTTTGGTGTGTGACATAAACATAAATATTAAGTTATAAGATCATATATTTGGTTAATATAACAAAGTTAAATTGTGGTTATTTTGTATAAATTGTGGTTATTTTGTTTTGGTGAGAAAGTGACTTTTGTTTACTTCGGGGCCATCTTGATTAGCAGGTTTTAAACTTGCGCGCACAAATTGGGGTCAAATTCTTGTTGTTTGTAAGTTTTTGTTTCTATTATTGTTCTTGTTTAAGTATGGCTGACTGTTTGGATGTAGAGAGTATGCCTTTTGAAAGTAGTGTGTATGTAGTGTGCGATGTCTGTGGTGTAGAGAGGAGAGTGAATGTGTCTGAGTGCCGTGTATGTGCTTTGACTGAGGAGGTGAGTCGATTACGTGCGGAATGCTTGAGACTGAATGATTTAGTGTCTGAAGTGAGAAGAGATGCAAGTGTACGTTTGAAGAGTCAGATTGGGACCAGGAGGGAGGAAGTTAGGCCTAGAACAGGGACTGGAGAGAAAGCAGTAAGTGATGATGAGTGGTGGGTGAAAGTGAACAGAATAGATAAGTTAGGACAGGTTAGGTGTGTGAATGAGAGGGACATGAAACCTGTTAGGCTAACTAACAGATTTGATGCCCTGAGAGAGGAAGAATTTGAAAGAGATTTGTCTGGTGTGGCCGTGCCTGAAAGTAGAATAGGAGGTCGAGTGAGTGAGAGCAGGAGGGAGGGTAATACTAGGCCTAGAGAGAATAGGAGAATGACTGAGGTGATTGTGATGGGTGACTCTCAGATTAGGTATTTAGATAGGAAGTTGAATGAAAGTAAATGGAAGGGAGTGAGAGTTTGTCTGCCGGGTGCTGGTGTAAAGGATGTGTGTGAGAGGTATGATAGGTTGGTGTCTGGGTGTGAGAGGGATCCAGTTGTGATTACACATGTCGGAGTAAACGATGTAAAGAAGGTGGGTACTTGTGAGTTACGACAGCGGTATAAAAGGCTGATTGAAAGGATGTGTGAAAGTAGAGTAAAAGGCGTTGTTTCAGGTGTGCTTCCCAGAATGGATGTGGGGATGGAATGGTTGTCTCGTGCAATGGGGTTGAATGAATATGTGAAAGGTTTGTGCGAGGAGTCAGGATTGGTATTTGTAGATGTTTGGAGTGGGTTTTATGGGAATAAGGGTTTGTATGCGATGGATGGACTCCATCTGAGCCGAGATGGGGTTGAGGTTTTGTGGCGGGAATTAGATAGTGTTATTAGGTCTTTAGAGGCGGGAAACTAGGTTTTGATAGTGGTCAGGGAAATTTAATGGCTCAAAGTGAGGCAGGGAAAGGAAGCAAACACAGATTTGTAGAAGGTAGGCAGGCTAATGGAAGTGCTTTAGGGTTAAACTACTTGAGTAGTGATAGTGGTCAGGGAAATACAAGAGTACAGGGTCGGGGAAAGAGAGAAAGGAGATGCAGAGGAGATAGGCCCTCAGGTGCTTCAGGGATAGGTGGGCTGAGTTGTCTTTACACAAATGCTCGTAGTCTTAGAAATAAGAAGGATGAATTATTTAGTTATATCATTCATGAAGATATAGATATAATATGTATAGTTGAATCATGGGTTAATGAAAATATATTTAATGATAATGTCAGTGAATTTGAACTAGAGGGTTATACTATGTACATTAGTCAAAGGAGAGATAGGACTGGTGGTGGGTTGATTATTTATATCAGAAATAGCATTTCTTCAAATCTAAATAACTCTATAAAGCAAGGAGAAGGTGAATCATTATGGATAGATATTAAGGTTGGTAAAAATAGGAAAATACACTTGGGAGCTTTTTATAGACCACCAGGACAGACTGATTGTTATCGATGAGTTAATGATTAGGGAAATAAGTAAAGGATGCAAAGAAGATACAGTTATTCTTGGTGACTTTAATTTAACTTCTGTAGACTGGGAAAATATGATAGGAAGAGATAGAGCAAGTTGTAAGTTTATGGAGTGTTTTGAGGATAACTTTTTGATCCAATTTGTTAATAAGCCAACAAGGGGTGCCAATATATTAGATCTAATTCTTTCAAATGATGATCACTTAGTTCAAGGATTGAGTGTAGGGGAATCATTGGGAAACAGTGATCATCAGATGGTTCGGTTTAATTTGCAAATAGTTAAGGGTAGAACAACGACAAACTCCACGAAAATTCCAAATTTTTATAGGGGAGATTACGATAAATTACGCAGCATGCTAAATCAGATTAGGTGGGATATAGAATTCCATGGAAAGAATACTTATGAGATGTGGGATATTTTTAAGACTATATTAAACATGGTTCAGGAACAGTGTATTCCGATGAAGTCTATTAGGAAGAAATGTAGGAAACCATTATGGTGGAACCAAGAAATAGCTAATAAAGTTTCAGAGAAAAAAAGGGCATACCAGAGATTACAAAGTGAGAGTAGTTTAGATAATTTAAACCATTATAGGTCAACCAGAAATGAACTAAATAAGATTATTAAGAAGACCAAAAGGACAGCAGAAATTAATTTAGCTAAAAATAATAATAAAGATCCTAAAAAATTCTTTAGCTATTATAGAATCAATAATCAATCTAACAGTGATAAAATAGGGCCTATTAAATATGAAGGGGTTTTGAAAGAATCTGATGAGGAAATAGTAGAGGTCCTTAATGATCATTTTGCTTCAGTATTCACAGAAGAGAAACCAGTTAGATTAATTGATGATAATTCTAGGTCAAGGGAAGTAGTGATAAATTCTATTAATATAGACAGAGAAGAAATTAAAGGGCTTATAATTCAGTTAAATACTAGTAAGGCATCTGGCCCTGACAACATTCATTCTAGGATACTCAAAGAAGGTGTAGAAAGTATTGCAGTAGCTCTCGAGAAGATATTTATTAGATCACTAGAGTCTGGAGAAATACCAAATGATTGGAAATTGGCAAATGTAGTGCCAATTTTTAAAAAGGGAAGCAAAGAGGACCCAAATAACTTTAGACCAGTAAGCTTAACTTCTATAGTCTGTAAAATTCTTGAGAAGATGGTTAAGAAGGGAATTTCTGATCATCTAGAGAGTAGCAGGTTAATTAATGATGCTCAGCATGGTTTTAGAAAAGATAGATCGTGTTTAACTAATTTACTGGATTTTATGGATTATGTAACTAAAGAATTAGATAGGGGTGAGAAAGTTGATGTGATCTACTTAGATTTCAGCAAAGCTTTTGATAAGGTTCCACATAGAAGACTAGTTCATAAATTAAAGCTGCATGGGATATGTGGGAACGTTTTAAATTGGATAACTGAATGGCTGAAAAATAGGAAACAGAGAGTTGTACTGAATGGAGTGAGGTCAGAGTGGAGGAATGTTATTAGTGGCGTACCTCAGGGATCAGTTTTAGGCCCTTTATTATTTATAATCTATGTAAATGATCTTGGGCAAGGTGTAAATAGCAAAGTGTCAATTTTTGCTGATGACACTAAATTGGCAGCTGTAGTCAAAGAGGTTGAGGGTAGCTTTAAAGTGCAGGGTGACTTAGATAAGCTGTTAGCTTGGGCTCAGAAGTGGCAGATGACTTTTAACCTTAATAAATGCAAAGTTATTAACATGGGGAGAGATAATAGGGTATTTAGCTATGAGATGGATGGATATTGGCTTAATTCAGTTGAAGATGAGAAAGACTTAGGAGTGGTAGTAGATAGGTCACTGAAATTTTCAAAGCAGTGTATTGAGGCAAAAAATAGAGCAAATAGGGTGCTAGGTTACATTAAAAGAAATGTTAGCTACAAGAGTAAGGAGGTCATCCTTAAACTATACAACTCTTATGTCAGGCCACATTTAGAGTACTGTATACAGGCATGGTCACCACATTTTAGACATGATATAAACTTATTAGAGTCAGTACAAAGGAGGGCAACAAAAATAATACCATCCCTGAAGCACCTTGAATATGAAGATAGACTGAAGGTATTAAATATGTTTTCATTTGAAAGAAGGTGTGTGAGGGGAGATATGATTGAGCTTTTTAAAATCTTTTCTGGGATGGATAAATTAGATTTCAGCAAGTTATTTGAGTTAGAAGGTAGTAATAGAACTAGAGGCCACCACTTAAAGATTAAAAAACAGAGGTGCAGACTGGATGTTAGAAAATATTTTTTCACTAACAGAGTGGTAGATTATTGGAATAGTTTGCCACCTGAGACTGTAGACAGCCCAAACTTGAATGTTTTCAAGCGCAGATTGGATGATTATATGGGGATGGAGGGTTAATTTCTTACTTTTTGGTATGTGGATATGTTTCTTGACTCATTCCTGTGGATGCAGTTTCTTTTTATTGTATATTTTGGGGGATTTTGATTTTATTTTTGACAGACTCCTATGGAGGCTTTAAATTATATATTGTAGATGCATGGTTGGACATTCCTATGGATTGTTAAATTGTATATTGTAGCTGCATGATCTGACAAAATCCTATGGATGCATTATATGGGTGGGATTTGATGGATACGGATGACCTTTGATAGGCCCTTGTGGCTTTTGTCATCCGTTAAATTATGTTATGTTATGTTATGTTACCTTCTAACTCAAATAACTTGCTGAAATCTAATTTATCCATCCCAGAAAAGATTTTAAAAAGCTCAATCATATCTCCCCTCACACACCTTCTTTCAAATGAAAACATATTTAATACCCTCAGTCTATCTTCATATTCAAGGTGCTTCAGGGATGGTATTATTTTTGTTGCCCTCCTTTGTACTGACTCTAATAAGTTTATATCATGTCTAAAATGTGGTGACCATGCCTGTATACAGTACTCTAAATGTGGCCTGACATAAGAGTTGTATAGTTTAAGGATGACCTCCTTACTCTTGTAGCTAACATTTCTTTTAATGTAACCTAGCACCCTATTTGCTCTATTTTTTGCCTCAATACACTGCTTTGAAAATTTCAGTGACCTATCTACTACCACTCCTAAGTCTTTCTCATCTTCAACTGAATTAAGCCAATATCCATCCATCTCATAGCTAAATTCCCTATTATCTCTCCCCATGTTAATAACTTTGCATTTATTAAGGTTAAAAGTCATCTGCCACTTCTGAGCCCAAGCTAACAGCTTATCTAAGTCACCCTGCACTTTAAAGCTACCCTCAACCTCTTTGACTACAGCTGCCAATTTAGTGTCATCAGCAAAAATTGACACTTTACTATTTACACCTTGCCCAAGATCATTTACATAGATTATAAATAATAAAGGGCCTAAAACTGATCCCTGAGGTACGCCACTAATAACATTCCTCCACTCTGACCTCACTCCATTCAGTACAACTCTCTGTTTCCTATTTTTCAGCCATTCAGTTATCCAATTTAAAACGTTCCCACATATCCCATGCAGCTTTAATTTATGAACTAGTCTTCTATGTGGAACCTTATCAAAAGCTTTGCTGAAATCTAAGTAGATCACATCAACTTTCTCACCCCTATCTAATTCTTTAGTTACATAATCCATAAAATCCAGTAAATTAGTTAAACACGATCTATCTTTTCTAAAACCATGCTGAGCATCATTAATTAACCTGCTACTCTCTAGATGATCAGAAATTCCCTTCTTAACCATCTTCTCAAGAATTTTACAGACTATAGAAGTTAAGCTTACTGGTCTAAAGTTATTTGGGTCCTCTTTGCTTCCCTTTTTAAAAATTGGCACTACATTTGCCAATTTCCAATACTTTGGTATTTCTCCAGACTCTAGTGATCTAATAAATATCTTTTCGAGAGCTACTGCAATACTTTCTACACCTTCTTTGAGAATCCTAGAATGAATGTTGTCAGGGCCAGATGCCTTACTAGTATTTAACTGAATTATAAGCCCTTTAATTTCTTCTCTGTCTATATTAATAGAATTTATCACTACTTCCCTTGACCTAGAATTATCATCAATTAATCTAACTGGTTTCTCTTCTGTGAATACTGAAGCAAAATGATCATTAAGGACCTCTACTATTTCCTCATCAGATTCTTTCAAAACCCCTTCATATTTAATAGGCCCTATTTTATCACTGTTAGATTGATTATTGATTCTATAATAGCTAAAGAATTTTTTAGGATCTTTATTATTATTTTTAGCTAAATTAATTTCTGCTGTCCTTTTGGTCTTCTTAATAATCTTATTTAGTTCATTTCTGGTTGACCTATAATGGTTTAAATTATCTAAACTACTCTCACTTTGTAATCTCTGGTATGCCCTTTTTTTCTCTGAAACTTTATTAGCTATTTCTTGGTTCCACCATAATGGTTTCCTACATTTCTTCCTAATAGACTTCATCGGAATACACTGTTCCTGAACCATGTTTAATATAGTCTTAAAAATATCCCACATCTCATAAGTATTCTTTCCATGGAATTCTATATCCCACCTAATCTGATTTAGCATGCTGCGTAATTTATCGTAATCTTCCCTATAAAAATTTGGAATTTTCGTGGAGTTTGTCGTTGTTCTACCCTTAACTATTTGCAAATTAAACCGAACCATCTGATGATCACTGTTTCCCAATGATTCCCCTACACTCAATCCTTGAACTAAGTGATCATCATTTGAAAGAATTAGATCTAATATATTGGCACCCCTTGTTGGCTTATTAACAAATTGGATCAAAAAGTTATCCTCAAAACACTCCATAAACTTACAACTTGCTCTATCTCTTCCTATCATATTTTCCCAGTCTACAGAAGTTAAATTAAAGTCACCAAGAATAACTGTATCTTCTTTGCATCCTTTACTTATTTCCCTAATCATTAACTCATCGATACAATCAGTCTGTCCTGGTGGTCTATAAAAAGCTCCCAAGTGTATTTTCCTATTTTTACCAACCTTAATATCTATCCATAATGATTCACCTTCTCCTTGCTTTATAGAGTTATTTAGATTTGAAGAAATGCTATTTCTGATATAAATAATCAACCCACCACCAGTTATCTTCCCCAAAAGTATTAATCACTAATGTATTTATTACACAGTGATTGATGTATTAAATAAATACAAGAAAAACTATACACCCAAATCAGTATTATATCCCAATCTTACAATGAGAATCAAGAGCTTCCTGCAAGACAACCTTCCAGAACAAAGCCAGACAGCCAAGTGGTTGCTTGTTGCAGAGGTTCACGTTTGAGATGATTATCCCATGCAGGGTGTCTTTGATTTAGATCACCACAAATAATTAATTTATTACCTAGTTGAGATGTATAGAATTCTAGTTCTTGTTCAATAAAATTGTTTGCATGGGGATTATAGAAATTGAGTATATCTACAGCATTATTATTTTTTAGATAAATAATGATAGCCTGAGCTTCAAGGGCTTTGTTAATATAGTCATTTAGATTTAGTATTTTATTTTATGTCTTTGCGAATTAAGATTATTATACCTCCACCCCTTCTATCTCTGTCTCTTCTAAAAATTGTATAGTAAATAAAATTAACATTTGATTTGATGTCCAATCGTGTATAGCATATACAACACAAGTGGGGTTTGTTAGCATATAAGTAAACTTTGAATTCCGATAGATCAGAAAATAAGCTCTGGCAATTCCATTGCAAAATTTTTATCTTGTTTGTTTTATTATCCATTTTACTTGGCTTTTTTATTTATAGGTTCAGGTGCACTACAAACAGGTCTTTTATTTGATTTGATTAGGTTTGGATTATTAGTTTTGCCGTTTCTTTTATTTTTTTCAGGTTCAGAATTTAGGGGGGGTTTTATTTTTACCTTTGAGATTAACTGCATCATTTGTTTCAACAATGGGAGGTTTTTGTCTACTTTTATCTGGGGCTACATTTTTATGAGATATAGTGATATTTAGTTTATTTTCTTTCGGTTTTGGAATACTTGTGTCTTGCCTGACAGTTTTGCCCTGATTATCAGCTTCAATGAGCATTTCCTGATTTTTATTTCCTTTTTCACCTAATATTAGTTGAGTTTCATTATTAAGTGTTGTATTAGCAGGTTGAGAGTATATAGATTCTTGTTGCATTTGTTTTGCTTCAACTAATGCTTCTTCAAATTCCTTCTGTCCCAAGAAGGAATTAAAAGAAAGTTATAAATATGTGTATCATTGGCATTATTTTGATGATTACTAATTTTGAGGGGGTCAGTAGAGGGCATATTTGAATTAGTAAGAAAATTTGGATTGCTTATCATAAACAAGCGGATTGGGGTTATTAATCAAGGTTTGATGATGAATTGATTTGCCATTTGCTGTATTATTATTGATGGTTCTATTTTGTAGATTAGTTTTTAAGATATGAGCATTGCTAGCTTGGTTAACTTCTTCGGGGGTTTTGAATAATTGCAGCAGTTTCCTTGGAAATAGAAGAGGGATAAGAGTTTATGTTATAAGGTTTATTATCGTTTTCTTTTATTTGTTTTAGCGCTTTCATAACTGGTTTAACTTTTTTGCTATAATTTCAACTTTCTTAGCTTACTTTAAAGGTTGATACATGATTTAAGTTGCAATTTGCGCATTTTAAAGTTTCCCTTGGGCAGTCTTTAGCCAAGTGATCATTGCTATATATTAGACATTTTGCTCTTGATCAACAGGAATTAAATGTATGTCCATATTTTTGATATCTGAAACATTGTATCAGTAGTGAAATATAATTGTTTACATGGAAATTTGTATACAGTATTTTAATTATAGTTGGCTTATTTTCAACTGAGAAGTCAATTTTAATAAATTATGTTGGTGTTATCTTTTTTTATTCTTTTATTGATACGAGACATTGATAGTATAGGGTAGCCTTTAGATATTAATTCATTCTTTATTTCAACTACATTCTCATTTAGAGCAATTGGACCAATAACCCCATAGGATTTTGGAAGATCTGATAGTAATTTACAAGTTACTTTTTACTCACCTAGTGAGAAACCTGCACTATCTAAGAAGATATCTTTAATCTTAGCACTGGTACTAATAATACAATTTTTTGTACAACCAGTAAAAGTTACATCATGATGTTGAATATCATTATGTAAATTACTGTTTTTAAGGGCAATGCTGAATTGAAGAGGTGGTAAATATTTATATTAGCGGCTCAAACGATGGGACGTACTATTTCATCAATGTTCCAAAATGTTTCACATTTTTGGAGTACATTTAAGGGGATGGCTCGTATGGGGGTAAACACAATGGGGGGACCACACTACAATGATCCTGAGTTTCAATAAATTGGCGGGGTCTGTGCCCCCCTAATATATCATCCTAATTGTTTATAGACTAATATCCTAACGTTTATAAAGGTGAATGATTTAACCAAATCATGTCAGCGGCTTTAATCGTTTTGCGAATTATAATCAGGGTGGGGCTGGGGTCTGATGTCAGACAACTCAAATGCGCATGAATATTCCAGTAGGGGTGAACAAAACATAAACACACAAAATTCCACTTTTTCGGCTGAGCCGCTAATCTACATATTTACCAAAGAGGTTTGTCATTAAATTTAGCAGTAAATATGTAGACGAGCAGCCGGCCAAAAAAAATTATTTTGTGTACATATTATCGTTCACCCGTGTCTGAATATTCAGGCGCGTTTGAGTCTTCTTCGAATTATAGCTGTCACCATTTTTGTTATAAAAAAAATGCCCAAAAGTAAATAAAGGGAAAACGCTGTTTACATAGGCTTTTTTTTTATAAAAATGCCTGAAAATAACCAAACGAAGAACGCTGTTTACATACTTTATTGCAGTGGTTATACTTCTTAAATTGCAATGGGGAAAGCCTATTTTGCTTTTTTAAAATAATGGCGCTCACTTGAATCACGTTTTGTTTTAGAGCATCTAAATTCAAGCTGAGGGGTCACATCTAATGCCTGGCCACAAATATCGCAGTTGCTTTTAATTTTAACAAAATTATGAATGTCAAAAAAGGTGAACAATTTATCTTTATCAGAAACTAGAGTTAATAATTCAGAAATAGAGGATGGACAGACTAGGCAAAAATGATACTAAAAAAAAAGTAGTTCCTTTAAATGATCCAGCTAATTAGATTAAAATGTATAAAAAAAGGTGATAAAAATAGTAAAATGAGGAAAAATATATTGACAAATAAAAAGGACTGCAAATGAGGATAATAAAAGCTATTAAGTGGAAAAAAAAAAAAATTCAAATCAATCATTTCTGACATCATACCACACCCCCCCACCCCTATTATAATTTGCAAAACGATTAAAGCCGCTGACATAATGTAGTTAAAGCATTCACCTCTGTAAACGTCAGAACATTATTCTATAAACAATTAGGATTATATACTGGGGGGCTGTGCCCCCCAGACCCCCCCAAATTTAATGAAACTCAGGATCATCGTAGTGTAGTCCCCCCATTGTGTTTACCCCCACATGAGCCGTCAACTTAAATGTACTCCAAAAACGTGAAACATTTTGGAAAACGGACGAAATAGTACGTCCTATCGTTCGCGCCGATAATCTACATATTTACCAATTTTTTTATCATCTTCTTTTACAGGTGATATTAAGTATTTAAATGAAAGGTTTATATTATCAGGAGACCCATAGGGGTCATCCTCCATTTCAGAAGACCTACCGGAAATCAGTGCACCTGTATAAGCTCCCAATTATAAATAAGTGCAGCAAACCTTAATTACTACAAATATATATAGAAAGATTTAGTTAATGAAATATTAGTTATCCGGAACTAATCAGACGTCAACATCATGTATTGGTAATTTGGTAAATTGAGGGCCAGAGTGTGCGTGGGTCAGCACTATGGGCCCTGGAGAAGGTCAATGCCGTTTATATTTCTCTGTACTTTGGCTTAGGAAAGATTTAGCGGACTTTGCTTGCTGGGCTGACTTAGCAATCTAACAGGAGATAAGCCATGTTAGTACAGGAGGGAGGGGATGATCTATGATTTATATTCTATGTAACTGTCCAGTTTTAGTCAGAAAGAACTGGAGATAATTGGAAATTGCTTGGCGGATAGGGACATCATGTACTCACAAGCCCAATTCCATATCTCCACTTGCTTCAGTTCAGTTTGAAGTATTTCCTTTGCATCGGCACTTCTTTTGTATTTATTTATGGGGTGCGGGGGTTATCATTCCATTTTAAGGAGACTGTAGCACTTATTATTTAATTATGATCATATTGAATACTATCCGATGTCATCCTGGTCATTGTGACTTCGAAGCATGAACGCATTAAGTGTCAGGTTTATCTCTTTTATCTGGGATTCGTTTTTTGTAGTTAAAATACGGGTAATAATTCAGATTTGGGGCGCACGGTAGGTGGCGCTATTAGTAGGCTACAATTTTGGGCTACAATATATCTCTTATGACGTCAGACAGTAGATTCAGATGTAACCAATTACGGCGTTATATTTTTTATTGTTTTGGGGATTTGTAACTTTTAATCTGTATTATTTACTAAATATATGCGCCTCCGCTCGTTTATAGTTTTTTTCTAAGTTAGGTAAGGTTTCTTGATGTATTTTATTGTTTTCGTATTTTTGTTTCATAGTGAACGATAACAACTGTATACAGGCATGGTCCCCACATTTTAGACACGATATTAACCTTCTTGAGTCAGTGCAACGGAGGGCAACAAAGATTATTCCTTCCCTGAGGCACCTTGAATATATAGATAGACTGAGGGTATTAAATATGTTCTCGTTCGAAAGGAGGTGTTTGAGAGGGGATATGATTGAGCTCTTTAAATTTTTTTCTGGGATAGATAAATTGGATGTTAGCAAGTTTTTTGAGTTAGATGATGGAAATCGGACTAGAGGTCACCACTTGAAAATTAAAAAGCAAGGGTGTAGGTTGGATTTAAGAAAATATTTTTTCACCAATAGAGTAGTAGACTTCTGGAACAAATTGCCGCAGAGGGTAGTAGGTAGTCCAAATCTAAATGTATTTAAGAGTAGGTTGGATGAGTTTATGGGAAGGGAAGGTTGTGATGGTTCCTAAGTTTTGTATATATTAATATTGTTTGTATATATCTATAGCTGCATGATTTAGTTCTTGACAAGCCTTGATTGGTGATACCCTTGTTTCTGGATGCAATCCTCTGGATGTAGTTTTCCTGGGAGTTTGGGTGCCTTGAAAAAGAGGCCGCTTGACTCGGATGACCTATGATGAGCCCTTGTGGCTTTTGTCATCCGTTATATTATATTGTGGGGGACTTTGATTTTGTCTTCCCCTGGTGATGGTGCTTTTTGTGGGTGGGTTTTGACGGAGGCGGATGACCTTTGATAGGCCCTTGTGGCTTTTGTCATCCGTGTAATTATGTTATGTTATGTTATGTTAACTTCTTACTGGCAACGTCGTAGCTAAAAAGAGAACCCGCTTAGCATTTTTTTCTGTTTTGTTATGGCTTTTTCGGGCTCTAGTTGTGCTTCTTCGTCGTTATTCGAATTCGAGTTTATTTTGCATGACAGCGACAAACTTTTAGATTAATTAGAGGCGCATAAACTAATCAAGAAACATATAAAAGTAAATATTGTTTGTCATTAGGTTAGGTTTTTCTGCCAGTAAAAAGCTGTTGGGGAAAAAAACCCAGTAAATTCAAGGGGACTGCTTGTGGTGGATATATCACTGTGGAGGGACCACCCTACGATGATCCTGAGTTTCAATCAATTGAGGGGGAGGGGGTCTGGTGGGCGTAGCCCTCCAGTATATACTCATATACAAAAAAAACATAACGCCGTAATTCTTCATATCTGACGCTACCGTCTGACGTCATAAGATATATATTGTAGCCCAAAATTGCAGCCTATAAACAGCGCCACCTACCGTGCGCCCCGAAACTGAAGTGTTACCAAAATATTTTACGTTGCAGGCCTTTTCTTTTAGCTGCCTTTATCGACTCTTCCACATTCTGCCTCTGTTCTAATCCGACTATTCGTTGTCAACTGCTGTACGCTCTACTCTCTATATTTGTATTTCCCAACAGCTTAAAATAGCTTGTTTTATTTCCTTTTTGTTACACTTTCTTTTATTTTTTTTGTATATTTTGATATTAGTGTCAAGTATATTTTTTCTAGTGGCGTCGTTGTCAAGCGTCAACCACATTCAAATTGGTTAATTTTGTATTTACACATTCCTGTTTGCGTTTTTATCATATTTGACGAGAATATAAACTATAGCTTGCCGAAAAGTGCAAGCGAGCGGTTTAAATCTTCGCTTGAATGAAACTTATGAGACTCAGGATGGTATAGTCATAGGCTACTCGCTAACGGTGGTCCGGCAAGGCAGGAAGCTGTTCGCAACTCGCAGACGCTGATTTCGTTCTTTATTTTTTCATCGTACCCCTCCCTACATCAATCTATCTACCAGATTACCTTGAGGCCTAATTAATTAATAACTAAATTTTCCAGTTAACTAAAGATTTCTGATAATCAATTTGGTAATATATCACTTACGTGGGTAGTTTGCATGCATCAATTATATTTTATTTGGTCATCCCATAAGAAATGCGATATTTGTTTCATGTTTATCATTCCTTTATGGAGAGAAATTAGACAACTCTTTGAAGTTATTTATTATTTTAAATAAATATTTATTTAATAATCTAATAAGTGATATATTTTCCATCGGTTTCTGCCACTTGGCTTCTACATCCAAAATTAACCATTCTTTTTGTGCATGTGGGATTCAGTCTTTCATCGGTGTGATCCCTTATTTGCTGCTTCCCAGCGAATCCGAACGAATTAAATTTGATTTCGTCACTGAAAAAAAAAACATCCACATTTTCAGCCCTCTCCTGGGCATGTTCAGTAAAGCAAACTTAGCTGCCTTTTCTTTTTACTTAAGAGTTATTCCTTAGAATGGGGCCGTGCTATGGGTCTTTCTGGCTAAATGAGACAGTCTGATAAGGTTCAAGATATCGGCCACCTATCGAGAAATAACGGCGATGGCCTCAAATCGCTCCTTCATCGACTTCCGTTGCATCGTGTGATCTTTTTTTAGCAATCAGTTTTCGAAAGAGACCCTTTTTTTCTTCGACTCGCAGGACCTGGTAGGAAATTGCGCTCTTTGGCCGATTACGGGCATCGAAATGACAGAAGTGTAATTCATTTAACTTTCCTCAAGACATAGTGCTTTTTCAAGGATCTTTCGTCCTTAACTCGTATTGCACTCCGGATAAATAAATAATACCACCAGTAATATTATATATTTCACGTGCTACACTGTCACTGATCAAACGATTTTTTGTACTAGAAATAAAGTTTTAAATTTATGTTCTTTAGTTTTGGACGCACCCTTTCTTTATAACTTTTTTTTAGCCATTGTTCCATAAAAAGGAACTCGAACACTATCAGTCAAATTTCAAAACACATTCTGTACAATTTTCATGGAAATGAGTATTTTTAGGAAAATGAGGATTTATGTATTTTGTTCTTTATTTTTTCATGGCACTGCAGGATCGACGCTATTGCAGAGATTTGGGGACTATTGGCAACCCTTTAACTTTTTTTCTTTCTGGTTCTCACAAGAAGTACAACAAGTTGCCTGTATAACTGCTGGTACAACCTCGCAGTCCGCATCATCTTCCCTATTTTGAAATCCATGAACTTATAATTTTCACTGACTTTCTGCCCGTGACACTTCCTATGTGCATTCTGCAGTTGATGTTTGCCTGTTAGATTTTATTCTGCAACTTCATACTGGATGCGCTCTTTTGCATTTCGTTTGAAAGAGCAACTAGTATTGCTATCGGGGTGGCACAATTGATATGCCACTGCCTGGCAGTGGTCTGGTGACGCAGGAAATTGTTCGTAACTCGCCACGCACTATTTTCGTTTTTATTTTTTCATCAACTCTTTTCCTTCACTCATCTATCCACAAAAGCTCATATTAAACCTATCGCTATAGTCAGACAACTATATTCTATTTTGATAGATAGAGTAGACCTGTTGCCGCATATTTGTAAGGTAATGAGTATATATCTTTAATTATGTAATTATGTGCAAGGGAACTACGTATTATGAGCTATAGCCCTTAGAAGCGCGACGTTTAAAACTGTAGTTAAAGCACCAATTAGTTATTTATTTATTTTTTTTACAGAGATAGGAAGTCTAGTTACGATTCGGTTGGATCAAACTAGAAATTTTACGTCAGCTCTTTTTCCAGATGTGGTAAAGACTAAGGTATATCGTTGAAAACGTCAACCATTTATCTTAATGAAATGATGGTTACTATAGAACGATGTCTTGTCATATTACATAATTCAATAGGCAATTGCGAGTATACATACAAAAATTCAGGTCGTTGCGATGAAAATTTGCAATGTTTTTTTTATTTTGCCAAGAGAGACAGTATTGAAGGATAAGTGGACAAGATGGTGATATAGCACAAGTATGCGAGCGCTCAGCTTTAAAGTATGTTAGTGATTTAAATAATAAATCCGTGAGTTTAATTGTTTCGCTTAGGAAAATATGTTCAAAGAGCAGTTGAAATAAAAAAAAAACCCGATAAGAACGCCTTGGCCAGAGAATTTAAGCTATGGTATAAGGTAGTTCTTTTCTTGGCTAATAGTAAGTTATTTTTAAAGCAAATTGTTTAGTCCTTATGAGGTAAAAATGAAAAAAAAACAAGCGACAGGAATTATATAATAAAACTCCTGGTTGAAGAAAGAAGGAGCTGTTTTGCCACATTCATAATGAAAGAACAATTATGAGCGGCTCACCTGTGGGAAATGGCTAGAGCAACCAGAGTTGGTGCAACGGTGTTAGTCGTAGAAGGCCTGCCGGGCGTCGAAAAAGAGGGTAGTTGTGAAGAAGGGATGGAACTGGAGCTGGTGGGTGAAAACTTCGAAAGTATATCAAGGCTCTGGAAGCACAAATCCTTTAATAGTATTAGAGGGAAAATCAAGCATCTAAGCGAAGAGTAGCAGAAAGAGATATTTAGAAAGATTCTAACCTCTTTTCGTCAAATGTAAGCTCTCAGATAACAATAAACCTTCTACAGAAAACCCAACTATAAGACGTAATCCGTCTCAAGCAAGCCTGTGAGATCGTCCATTGCTATGGGGAACGTCGATTTTCTCATGAACATGACCTCGTCTGAGGGGCTTTTGGTATCAGGGAAAGCCAATATCCCCCTAATCACAATGCCCAAGAAATGAAGATATAGTTAGTATGGTAAAAGACTTCGGGGACCTAACTCGATATTGCAAGCAGTTGGCTTACCCACATTACAAGATGGCAACATATAATCAATGAAGTGGCAAATGCAAATTTGTGTCAAAATTTGCCTGTTATGGGGTTATTATAGCATCCCCATGACGGAAGAGACGAAGAGGTTATGCAGTGTTGTTGTAACTCCAGATGGGCAATAAGTGTACTATCGAATGTCAATAGAGTTGAAGATTCAGCAAGTAGCTTTCAGCAGATGATTAATAATGTGATCCCTAGTCAGGGAAGCGTGTATAGCGTACGAGAAGTGCAGGCGAACGGCTTAAAAGCTTCGTTTGAATGAGTCTTTTTTTAGACTCAGGATGGCGGAGTGGATTCGTCGCTGGCTAACAGTGGTCCAGCGACGCGGAAAGCTGTTCGCAACTCGCCTACGCTATTATTTTTTCTTGCCCCTTTTCCTACTCCCCTCTATCTACAATGGTGCCCAGACCCGGGAGGGGAAGCGTTAGGCCTTGAAAAACATTTCCAAACGGGCTCTCTTCATTTTCTTCAAAATACGCTCCACTTCTAGGAGGGGGAGGGGGTGGAAGCGTACGAGAAATGCGGCGAGTGGCTTAAAAGCTTCGTTTTAATGAGTCTTTCTTGAGACTCAGGATAACGGAGTGGATTCGCTACTGGCTAACAGTAAAACATGGGCAAAATATTGGGTCCTATTTCAGTTATAAGGAGCCAATTCCATTCTCCTGCCTCTCCTCTGTAATTTATAAATATAGTTGTGAATATTGCGATTAATCTTATATTGGTTAGACCATTAGGTCAATCCATTGTCGCATCGAGTAGGCTAGAGACGCGGGAATCTTTTCGCAACTCGCCTACGCTATTATTTTTTCTTTGCTCCTTTTCCTACTCCCCTCTATCTACACTGGCGTCTTCTTTCTCACTTGTATGTACCTGTAATTAAGTACACACATTTCTTCTTCACCACTTGTAGTTTCCTCTTTAGTGTTTTCGAAACACACGAGAGGGCGGGAGCGGGGTATAGCAGCGTCGATCTTACAAGTGTATTGTAGATCTTTTTCTTATTGCTTCCACGGAGATTTCTGAACAGGTATAGAGTTCTGGCTGCAGCTGTGACCTTGATGATTCTTTCAAGGACGTGCTTCTTATACCCGGTTGGAGTAATCTTCATTCCGAGTACATTGCCCTCCGTGGTGTAGGGATAGCGTCTATCCCCCACCCTGACATCGTATAGGAGTCTCCTTCCTATGCAGCCTACTTTGAACTTTTCCTGGTGCGTGCGGATTTTCCACCGGGCCTCGTAGGTGTTAAGGTTTTTAATTTCTGCTGATGTCATATAAGCTCTATTCCTCCATGGACAAGTGATTATCTGGGTGAAATCATCGGCGAATTGAATGTTGAGGCAAGTGGGGCTCACAGGGGCTGGGACATCAGTGGTGTAAATCAATAGAGAGTGTAGGAGGCCCGCAGTGAGCGGAAACTTTGGTTCGTCCGTGCACCCTAAACTGATATACGCCGCTCTCTCCATAACAGTCACAGAGAGTTCTTTCTAAGTTTTCACTTAGGTCCAGTCGTAAGATCTTGTTCTGCATTCCCCGTTGCCACACCTTATCAAATGCTTTTGATACATCCCAACAAATAATGTCCACGTAACTTCTTTCCCGTTTTGCTTGGGCTAGCTTTTCCGTGATGACATTAATCGTCATCTCCGTACTTCGCTTCCTCCTAAACTCGAATTAATATGGGTTGAAGAGGGAGTTCTCTTCCAGGTGAGACACCAGTCTTTGGTTGAGGATCTTCTCGAAGAGCTTCCCGCCAAATTCTAGAGGTGAAATTGGCCGGTAGCTCTCCTTTAACATTGGGTCCTTTCCGTGCTTAGGCAAGAAAATCATCATAGCCGTTTTATAAGCATCTAGAAAGTATCCCGTGTTCAGAGAGGCGTTAAATATCCCCATCACCCATCCGATGATATTGGCTAGTGCCTTTTCAAATTTTAACTTTGTTAGCCCGATTGTCCTGGGGCTTTTTATCGGAATGAGCGGAGCACGCCGAGTATTTCTTCTTTGGTAATCCCGGCGTCTCCGTCGCGCTGTCTATCCACCTGGTGGTTAGAGTGCGTCTTGTGGATTTGGTTGTCAAGCTCGTTTATGATGTTGATTTCAAACTCTATGTCATAGTCTTCGTTTTCTTCCTCAGATATACTGAAGATTTTTTTTAATAACTTCGGAATAGCTCTTCAATTCTTCCTTCTTCTGTTTAGATGTTTCCGTCTTCTTTTTGTAGTTCGATCTTCTTCTTCCCACTCGATCCTTTGAGACGTCTGATCTTAACCCCAAATTCTTTGGGAGTTACTTCGTGATCGAGGCTATCAATCGCATCATCCCATCGTCTTTATTGTTGTTCGAGGATCAACTGGTTGAGTTCTTCTTTGATTTCTTTACTTCGTTGCATTGAGTGAACTGATACATTTCTGATGTTGACCTCATATAATAATTTCAGCTCACCGTATAAATCCTTCATGCATTCGGTCCATCTGTAAGTCGAGATGGTCCTATACTCGGATTTAGGGATACAAGCCCTATCTGCGTTGATGAGATAGTTATTGAGGTCTTCGAGTGCGTCATCAATCTCCTGGTATGCCTCAAAAAGGCGCGCGTACCGTATCCAGTCTGCTATTCTGTAGTTCTTTCTGACTACAGCTGAAACTTGTATAAGGTTCCTGTTGATAGTGAGTAGGATCCCTATATGGTCACTACATGGTACCTGGACTGGTTCCATGTAGTAATTCAACGGTAGCTGACGATTCGCCAGATAGATGTCTGGTTTTGTGGCATTTCCTCCTCTGACAAAGGTGGGGAAGTCGGGGCCTATTTGCTGGGCAATATTTCTGTCCCGCAATAGGTCCAGGCTTCTTCTTATACCGTTGAAGGTCCTATAACCGGATTCTCGGCATCTGGCTCTTCTGCCAAATAGGCCAGTGAGAGTGTGAATTGGCAGCACGTCTCTCCTTGGTGGTTGATATCCGGTAGCAATGACAAACTTTCATATGTCGAGTTCGACCTCAATCGTGAGGTGGATTCTTCTAGATTTCTTATTTGTTTGTATTTAATCCCTTTCTTTATTGAAATAGCGGCACCGTCGAACCACTCCTGCGAATAATTCGTGATCAACACATCGTAGTTCCAGATTTTCATTTCTGCACTACGCGTGTCGATCCCGTGTTCCGAAATTAAGATGATGTCTGCACCAATTTATGTGAATACATTTCCGTAAAGAGTCCTTTTCGTCCTCCAGCCGTTGGTATTAATTTCCAGTATCTTCGGTGCGTTCCGTAACACGGTGAATTGTTTTTACCTATGCTTCTTCTTATTCTTCTTTTTCTTCTTGAGACCTGGCGGGGTCGTTTTACTGTGCCCATGGTTTTCCTTTTTCGGGGGAGGGAGGGTCACACGGCCATGGTCCTATGTTCCCATTTACAGTTTAGATATTTCTTCGTAGCTCGAATTCCTCTGATGATTTCCTCCAGTCGAGATTTAACAGTGTTATTTCTTATGACTGATTCTTTGAATACCTTGGAACATTTTGGGTCTGCAGGCATGATCAGTGAAGGGAGATCGTTTGCCTTTAAGAGTGCATTGAAGACCTAGTTGTAACAGCCAGGCTTCACTGTATTAGCCACATTTGCGTGAGTAATGCAGATCAGAATCTTTGTACTCAGATCTTCTGTGATGTTCATCTGTGCAGGTGTAGTCTTTACTTCCCCATTCTTCTTGGCGGCGCTCGCGTAGGTCATCTCCTTAGCTTTCTTCTCTTCTTCTTCCTTTCTTTTGATTATATCTAGGCGCTTTGGGCAGTTCAGGGCCATGGTCCTGTTTTTGCCCTTACAGTTGAGATATATATTTTTAGTGTTCTAGCACTTATCGAACCGATGTCCTTCTGTGGCGCATTCACTGCACCACAGTTTGTTCTTGTCTTGGCAGATCGTGGTTGTGTGATCTTCTAGTTTATAGCATACAAAGCACATCTGTATGCTATTAAACCTCTCCTGCGGTATCTTTTCTCCTGAGATTATCATCGCTTTCCTGGCTATGGTCGTTTTCCTGGCCATGTAGGTGGTGGAGAACGTTATTTTGAACACTTGGGTGTGTTCGCGGAATAAGATTTTATCCCGGACTTTCGTCCACAGATTGCTCCTCATAATCTACTCTTTCAGATCTTCGGTTGAGTTTTCACAGACCCAACTCTCCACTTTGCGGCAAATGACACTGCGGTTCACTGCCACTTGTGTGTGTGGGGGGAGGGGGAGGGGTATTTGCTTAGAGTCCGATACTCTTCAATGTGGTACTTCCTTCTTCAGACAGGCACCGGTCCACATCCTTGGTCTCTGCGCAGATGTCAATAAAACCTGATGAAACTTCAATCAATTTCATCAGGGCTACCTTGTGGAGGTAGAGGGTTTCAAATAGCTTCCTCTTTCCCGGGGCCTTTTCTCCTTGGATGATCCTGAGGGGGACTCTGTTAGTGACGGTCTCCATAGTCTTCTTCGTTCCCTACTATGTCCTCTGCTTTTCTTCTGTCCTCTGTAACAATGTATAATTATTTTTGTATTTTATGATTGAAAAAGAATGTGAGTATGTGGTAAAGGCGGTAGTGGTTTGTGAAAAGATAAAAAACGTCAGTGAGAGCGGCGCTCCAGGCCATTTTCCAGTTGGTCTCCCGCTCGGTTGCTGCCAGGATAATGGGTGATGGGTGATGGATGGATGGGTTGGATCTCGAATGGCAACCTCAAGAGGGATGAATTATAGTGGACTTCATGCAGTAGCTGTCGAATCAACGGCCGCTAAAGTTTTACCACCCCTTCTCGGGTACTTGCGCCATAACTGCATCCACCTACATAGAGACGGGTGTTCCTTTCCTCTATGATGGTGGCCGGGTCCCCCGGGCGATGAGGATCTTTCCTCCGTCCGGGACTTGCAGTTATGCCCCAGTTTCGAGATAATTTCTGACTTATGCTACCTCTGTGGGCTAGTGGCCGGCATAGTTAAGACGAAATCAATGAATGGCAGACATCCGAGCAGGTTCCTACGCAGGGCGATGGACAGGAGCAGGGAGGTGCTTAAGCCCTCATTGAATTAGGTATCCTCGGTGAAAAAATAGTATTCTCTCTTTTTGATGGGCGAAGCGAAATTCACCAAAATACTTCCAGAATAGGCTCGTTTCTATGTAGGCGGTGCTCAAAGTCCGTTACTAAGCAAGATAAAAATGCTTTATCAGTAGGGTAGTCATCACTGCATATGAATCGAATATTCGGCCGTCGACAAGTAGTCAGATTGATTGATGAAAAATAGTTAAGAAAAAAAAATGGTGTGGAAGATAAGATGATAGATTGTGGGTGAAGAGAGTATGTAGTGTTTGCTCTGGTAGTGTGGGCTACGCTTTTCATTTATTTAGATTTCATTTACCTTTGTCCATGACCTTCAATCCTGTAAATTGTATTTTGGTGTGAACCTGATTTTGTTTTTAACGCATTGAAGCTTTTCTTATATACTTATTTTGCAAGCTTATTTTTATTTTCCTAAATTTTGAACTATTTTTAAAAAATATATTATATTTATTTATTTTTTATTTTTTTTGTAGTTTCTTTCTCCTCTGCCTCTTTATTTTATTTGGGTTTTTTTACAATTTTATATACAAGGGGCGGTCAATAAGTTTTGCAATTCGGATACAAGGAAACGAGATATGAGGAAAGGTGTTGTATTATTTTTCAATATAACTACCCTCGACTTCAATGCACTTGCGCCACTTGTCCCTGAGGCTTCGAATTCCCGACAACCAGAAATCTCCCGACTGCTGTTCAATCCACTCCTGGACGGCGAGCTGGACATCTTCATCGTCCCCAAACCGGAGTCCATGCAGTGCAGCCTTGAGCTGACGAAATAAAAAGTAGTCGCTAGGGGCCAGATCTGGACTGTAGGGGAGATGGTTGAGCTCCTCGAATCCGCACTCGCGCAGGGCAGCTTGGCTTTGTGGACAGGGGCATTGTCGTGGAGGAGCAGGACACCGCGTGTCAACTTGCCGTGCCGCTTCTGACGGGTGCACTTCTTCAACCCAGCTAATTCCTTGGCGTAATATTGACCTGTGATTGTCCTTCAACGAGGCACATAGTCCACCAACAACACTCCCCCAGAATCTCAGAAGATGGTGGCCATGATCTTCCCGGCTGAGGGTTGGGTCCGGAACTTGATAGGGGTCGGAGAGCCCCTGTGCTTCCAGGCCATGCTTTCGAGCTTGGTCTCGGAATCCCAGTGATGGACCCACGTTTCATCACATGTCACTATGCGTGACTCGAATCCCGCCGGGTCTTGGTTGTACAGGAGCAGCAGTTCCTCCGAACTTTGACGACATTGAAGTCGATCATGGGCGTGAGGTTTCGTGAGGTTTCTAGGGACCTTGGTCATAACCAAATTGTCGTGGATGATGTTGATAACACTTCCATGTGATATTCCAAGTTCTCGCTCAATTTCTTCAACCTTCACCCGTTGATTTTCGAGGATCATCCTCTCCACACGGGCCACATTGTCCACGTTGGTCACGTCTGATGGGCGTACTGGACGGGGGTCATCTTCAAAGAACTCACGACTATGGTGGAACTCCCTATTCCAGCGAGCAATGGTTGCATAGGAAGGGGCGGTGTCGGTGTATACTGCAACCATGCGTTCATGGATCTCTTTTGCATTCTTGCCTTCCTTGGTCAAAAATTTGATCACTGCGCGGTGCTCAACCTTCTCCATTGTTGAAAAAATTGTGACTAACGATCTACGATCAGCTACTGCTTCTTAAATAGACGAGGCAGAAGCGTGCGGCTGCAGGTCCTGACTTGTCCTAACTTGTCCTAACGTCCCCCAAACAGCCATCCCCCTTCCTCTGTTTTGCCCTACCGATTCGCAAAACTTATTGATCGACCCTCGTATTTATCTCCTTAATACTAAACTTATCTTAAGAGAGATAAGATTTTAAAAAGTAATAATATATGTAGTTAATCACGTAATCTAATGATTCTATACTATTTTTTTCTTAATTACTAGTTATATTGACATAATACATTTATATTGCTTTCACTCAAAGACATTCATTCATGTTTGTGATTGTATTTGTTAATATATACTGTGTGTAGTTGTTTGTTCAGTATGGTCTCTATATGAACAACGGTGCCAACTTTTCCTGAGAGCATTGTCTCGCGCTAGGAAATTGCCTTGTTCTGACCACTTTCTCCCTTTTGTTCGCTGGGATGTTTAGACCCTCAGCTAGTTCGGGTGCCGTTTCATTTAGGATCCTCTCCTATGTTTTTTGGCCAGACTATAGGTTGCCAGATTGATTGGTGTCAAGGTGACTATCCGGTGGACTTCTCTTTGGGGTATTTGATCTCTCCTTCTGCGATAGTTTATATATAGAGTCATTTTTGCAGGCGCTTTATGCGAGACGTACTTACGGTTTGAATCACCACCTTGGAGTATATGAGTGTTGTTCGAATATGTATAAGATATATTTTTCTGATGTTGTTAGAGCTCATATTTCTAAATCTGTGAAGTTTGCTGAGTTCTAACTTCGCCAGATTTTCCTGCGTTATGAAGTGGTGGCTATATCCGGTGGAGGTGATGTGGAGCCCCAGAACACTCTCTACTTGGTGATAGGGGAATATTAGCTCCCCTATTGTTACATCTGTTGTTTTTCTGCGGCCGAGGGCAAGGATCTTGAATTTTCGGTTATTCGTGCGGATTTTCCACTTTCTTTCATACTCGTTTACGTTGCGAATTTCATTTGCAGTCTCGAGAGCCTGAGCCCTGGGATTCCTGAATGTACCAGAGATCACCTGGTTTATATCATCTGCAAACTGGAGATATAATGAGTACTCATTTGCCGGAGTTGGCAAATCTATTGTGTAGATTAGATAAAGGAAGGGGCTCAGACAACTTCCCTGTGGGACTCCGGCTTCGAGGAGGAACTCTGGTCCTTAGTGACCATATTAATGATACGGGCGCGCCGTTATATGAGGAAGTCACAGATGATTTCTTCCAGGATCGGGTCTAGCTGAAGGTCTAGCTGAAGGTTCAGGATCTTATGTCGAAGGCCCCTCAGCTAGACCTTATCGAAAGTTGTTGTGGGTTGTGGAACCCCTTCTCAGCAGGTTGATTATGAAGCCTGTTGGCTAGGATCTTTTCCAGAATCGTGCCGATGACTTCCAAGAGGGAGATGGGCCTGTAGTCCATCGGCTGTTCTGGCAACTTTTTTCCCTTTGGGATGAGGATGATTTTTGCCACATCGTATCCGTTAGGGAAGTAACCAGTGTACAGGGCCGCATTCATTACGTTAGTAATGCCATGAAGCAGGCGTGGGGGAGCATTTACTAGATAGTTTTTGGTAATCCCTGTCCAACCAGGAGCTCTTTGCTTAAAGGATTTTAGCGTGCTCAGGAACTCATCAGCAGTGATCGGTCGGCCGTGGCCCTCCATTCTCCTCTCCTCGGAAACGTGCGGGTGGGGATGCGTGCGGAGGATTATATTATTGAGTTCGTCAATCACCTGGCCTTCGAAGTCTAGGTCGAAATCCTCATTCTCTTCTGGCGTGATGGAGATTATTTGTCGCCAGTATCTCCTGAACTTTCTTTCAGGTCTTTCTGGATCTTCTATAAATTTCCTCATGTTCTTCCAGACACATTTTCTCCTTCGTGGGCATATCTCTCAGTTTTTTTTTATATTCTGCCAGAATTTATGGGGGGTTCTGCTCTGTGTCGAGCCTCTCGATGATTCCGTCCCATATGACCCGTTGTTGTTCGTTGATCCGCGCTTTGAGTTCCTCTGAGTTCTCGGAGTCTTCTGGTGCGATTTCTATTTGGGCCAAATTGCCTGACTTCCTCATAGATCTATCTGTGTTCTGAGGCAATATCTCGTATCTCCTCGGTCCCCCTGGGTTGCGGAGGGTTTTTATGCGTGCTGTATGGAATACATTTCTCGTCCACTTCCATGATCTTGTGTGTTATGTGGTTTATTTCTTCGTTAATATCTTCCAGGATAGCTTCGCATAGGTTGGCTGGTTCAAAGCTGTTGAGCATTCACTTGTACAGCTCCCAGTTTGCTTTTGCAAAGCTTTTGCTGGGTGGGATAGGAAGCAGGATAGGTGCAAGGGAGATGGTGGTCATGATGAAGATATGGTCACTTGACGCGAGGTTCCGAGTTGCTCACCCGTGGGGCAGCCAACCGTAGGTGATAACTGCAGCGAGACATTCATACGTTCTGTTGTAGGCAAATGTGCGTCACGCAGTAGGGGCAGGCGCTAGGTGACCTTCGACAGACCGAAGACTCGGCAGCCCTTAACAACCCCCCTGCTGCCTTGTAGTCCTACCTCTTTAGGTAAAGGCTAGAGGAAGGATAACCTCGATAATAAAACCAGGACTGGGGGCGACTATAGGCGAGCACTAGCATACCGGTCTCTCGGCAGCCCCCTGCAGCCAAGGATGAAGCCTGGTCGTCTTGAGTCCTCTCCTTCCGCCAGGAATCTTCTCCCCTTGATCAAGATACGGGTCTGCAGTGAGCACGCCTTCTTACTCCTTTAAATCTAGTGCAGGTTTGATGACCTCAGCAAACTGACCCTGACCAAGTCCCGCGGCGATGGCTGTCTGGTGGTGGGAGTTTGTCCGGGATGAGGGCCGGCTCTTAGCTGGGCAGCCGCACGTTGGGCGGTGGAGGAGAATACGATCGTTCTCTCCTGGGATGAGGCGGCAAAAGAGCCTGGCGTCAACCTCCGTGACTAAGCAGCCCATTTCAGGACCATATATTGCTTACCCCCGAATGGGAGGGGGGGGGGCGAGAAAAGGTAGCCTAAAAATTGCCTGCCTCAAAGTCAGTCCGGGCGGGTAACCACGCTCGTCGGACCATTCCCATTCTGTGGTCGAAATAATAAATATGATATAAAAGTCGCAGCATGGAACGTCCATACCAAAAGAGACTCTAACCTTCATACAGACAGACCGGTTAGACGTACTGCTCTCATCGCTCAGGAACTGGCCCGATATAACGTTGACGTTGCTGCTTTGTCAGATTCCAGACTTCTCGATGAGGGCAGCCTGACTGAAGATCAAGGTGGTTACACCTTTTACTGGAAAGAATACCCTATGCAGGAACGCAGACTCCACGGCGTCGGTTTTTCAGTCAAGAATTCCCTTGTGCGACTGATTGAGGACACACCCATTGGCGTTTCAGTACGTCTCATGAAGATGCGGGTTCCTCTCACAAGGGATCGACATGCAACTATCTTCAGCTGCTATGCCCCTACCCTCGACAGCCCCGAAGACATCAATGATACTTTCTACGAACAACTGGACGCGGAACTGCATCGTACACCGATTTCAGACAAGTTTATAGTGCTGGGAGACTTTAACGCGATAGTGGGCTCCTCCTATCAGGCGTGGGCCGGAGCTGTTGGCAGGCACCGTATTGGTAAAGTCAATTCCAACGGCCACCGCCTTCTTTCTCTCTGCTCTCAGAACCAGCTTATCATCACCAACACCATCTTCAAGACGAAGAAAATTTACAAGGGAACATGAAAGCACCCTCGGTCTAAGCAATGGCACATACTGGACTACGTGATCGTCAGACAGCGTGATCAGCACAACGTACTGCTGACCCGTGCCATGCGAGGTGCCGAGTGCTGAACGGATCACCAGCTGGTTCGTGGCTCTCTCCCCCTTCGCATCCGACCAGCTACTAGTAAATGATCTGCAAAAACGAAGCTTAACTGAGCCCTGCTCAAGGATGAAACTGTGAACACTGATCTTGGTATTGCCATCTCACACCATTTAGCTGATGCCCCCCCCCCTTCCTCTCGAAGAACTTAATGACTGTGTAGAGGTAGCTGGGGCCACTTCGCATAGTCGGTATCTGCTGCTGCGGCGGAGGTCCTTGGTTACGCCGAGCGAAGGAAAAGAGATTGGTTTGACGACAGTATAGTTGGCATACGGGAGCTTCTGGAAGCAAAGAACAGGGCTTATCAGGCTTTCATGAATACCCCTTCTTCGGACTACTTGAGGCGACAGTGGCAAAACGAGCGAGCTGTGGCTCAGAGAACACTTCGAAGCATGGAAAATGACTGGTGGCTTGGGATTGCTGCGGATTCTGGAGACCTTCAGAACTTCTACAGCTCTGTTCTGTTAAACAGGTGTATGGACTAGCTAACCGCTCCCTTGCTCCAGTCAGGTTACAGGATGGAACAATCCTACTCACTAGCCGGATCCAAATCATGGAACGGTGGAGGGAACACTACCGAGATCTTCTCAATACTCGCAATCCCTGTGACCCCGCTCAGCTTGATGCCATCCCGGACAGGCCCATTATTCATGAGTTGGACCCTACCATCACTAGAGGAAATCAAGAATGCAATCCACAGTTTGAAGAACAACAAGTCACCCGGCGTTGATGGTGTCCCCGGTGAGGTCCTCAAGCATGATGGCGATGCTCAGCGCCTTCGTCTCTACGAAATGATCTCTACAATGTGGCAGGCTGAACGTGTACCGCAGAAATGGAAGGACACCAGGATCATATCAATCTAAAAGAAAAAGGGCGACCGAGCTGTGTGCGGGAACAGCGGGGGAATCTCGCTCCTGGCTCTCGCTGGGAAGGTCCTAGCAAATGTGTTGCTCCTGCGGCTGAACAAATACATCGTTGATGACGTGTGCCCGGAAACTCAGTGTGGCTTCCGTAGGGAACGAGGGACGATATACATGATTTTTATGGCCAGAAAAATACAAGAAAAGTGCCGCGAACAGCATCAGAACTTGTGTCTGGTCTTCATTGATCTGACGAAGGAATTTGACACAGTCAACCGGGAGATGTTGTGGCGCGTCATGCGGAAGTTTGGATGCCCTGATAAGTTCACAGCGGTTGCACGAGCTTTTCACGACAGAATGAGGGCGAGCGTGGTCATTGGAGGTGAAGAAACAGAGCCGTTTAACGTGGAACTTGATGTTAAGCAGGGTTGCGTGATTGCTCTCGTCATGTTTAACATCTACCTCGCTTCAGCAACCATCCTGTTCCGTGAGAGATTCCCACCGGGGCGGGAAATTGCTCTTATATACCGGCTTGATGGGAGCCTCTTCAATCTACGCCGACTCCAAACTCGAACAAGGGTCTCGCATGACGAAGTGTTTGAACTCCAGTATGCGGATGACTGCGTACTTCTCTCCCACTGCCTGAAGACCTACATGAAGCACTGAACACCATCACAGACATCTACAGCACTCTTGGGCTCGTCATCAACTCTGACATGACTGAGGTGATGCACCAGTGGTCCTGTGTTGCCTTCTAAGTGGAGCCCGTAGTGAATGTCGCTGGAGCTGAGCTTAAGACCTCTGCCCAGTTCAATTACCTCGGTAGTGTACTGTCGGCTGACTATTCTGCTGATGATGAGGTCAACCGAAGAATCAACAAGGCATCAGCATCTTTTGGCGGGATCCGCAGACTGTTGATACAAAACCACAACCTTAGACTTGCAACGAAGGTCGCCGTGTATAGAGCTGTGTGCCTCAGCGTGCTGCTGTATGGGAGCGAAACATTCACCCTATACCGTAAGCACATCAAGCTCCTGGAAGCTTTCCATGTGCAGTGCATTAAGAGGATCCTCAACCTTATTTGGCAAGATCGTGTGCCTCATACTAATATGCTGGAGCGCGCCGGTATACCAAGCATCGAGTGCATTCTCTTTTGCAGACAGATGCGATGGCTAGGGCATGTGATTCGAATGCCCGCTGATCGCCTGCCAAGGCGCACCCTTTACGCGCAGCTGTCGGGGGAGGGGCGCTCCCATGGCGGCCCGCAAAAGAGGTACAAGGACTAAGATAAAGGGGCACTGAACAACTTCAACATCAACCCAGACCATCTTAAAGCCACAGCTGCTGACAGGGGTGGGTGGCGCGCTGCCTGTCATCAAGGTGTTGCCCACTTTGAGGAACAACGGACGAGATGGCGAAGCGAACGTCGCCGGCAGCGCCATGAGAGGGCGCTCCGGCATCCTCCGCTGCCGGTGCCAGACCTTCAGTGCCCTGAGTGTGGCCATCAGTGTGGATCACGCATCGGCATTCATAGTCATCGTCGGAGACCACCCTGAGGACATCCGTCATCATCGACCTCAATGGATTTCCCTAAGCAAGTAAGCATGGTCACTTGGAGATGTGGGGCTAGGCATACTGACTAGATTGAAAGGGAAGTTGGTGCTTGTCAATATAATATCTGGGGCTGTCGCTGATCTTCCAGTGATGTAGGTCGGAAATTCTGGCCCGGCTCTCTCGAGCCTATCTTAGGCAGCAATGACAATCTGCAGGTTTCTGCCCCTTTCGTTTGTTCTGGTGTAGGCCGAGGTATAGGTCGTTAGGTGTATATTGCGCCAATATACTAGATAGCTCATGTCACAATAAACCTAAAAACCTATATTTTTGTTATACAAGGGGAATGACGGTAATTTGCTAACGGGAAGTCTGAATTTGCAGAAGAAATTTCCTTAGGCCTAATTCTCGTGGACTTCGTGGGAATACGTGTATTAAAAACAAAAAGTTACGAAAATTATATATTATGGAATAAACAGTTACTATTGAAAATTAAAATTATACAGTGACAGTTTGATTGGATTGAATTTTACGCGTGTGTATTAAATTTGCATGAGGTAACGAGAATTAGAGTACAACATATGATGATTGAAAATTAGATTGACAAATATTAATTAGATAATAGTTGAATGCTAAATGAGTAAATATTATAAATGTATGATATATATTTATATGGATTGATAAATAGATTATATAGTTAAATGGATTGGGTAAATTGCTTATAAATTTGATTCTCGTTAAATGGTATGCTAAATAGATTATATTGGATAAATAGATTACAAATTGGTAATTGTTAAATGGTGGTAATTATTATTAATTGGTTAAATAGACTGATAATCTATAAAAGGTAATTTACATGTTAATTATTAAATAGATTATTGGTGTGATAAATATATTATATGTACAAATAGATTGCATGGATTAAATTGGATACATAAATAGATTATAACGGAGTTGGAAGGGTCTGTAAATGAGAGAAGAATCACGCATTCAAACGAGATTCTTTCGGGACATACTTAACTAAAAATTACTATTCAAATATTACAGACCTGTTTACTGAAGCAGCCAAAGAACACTAATGAACCTCATGTGTTTGATTTTAAGACGCTCGGGAGAGCGGGAATAACAATCTCACGAATTAAGTCAGGGTTACCAACCCCTCTTGAAATAATATATATATATATATATATATATATATATATATATATATATATATATATATATATATATACAGTTATGATTAAATATTCCCACTTGTAGGGGTATAGACTGCTACAGAGGCCCCAAGTCTAGCATTGAGGTCGCACCCTATGAATACATTCCTACGGCGGGCAGTTAGGGATAGAAGATTATTGATGGGCAAATGTGGGCGGCGTGGTGGTTGGTATGCTGCTGCAATCGTGAATCCTGCAACAAGTGCAGGGATTTCGACAGCTAAGAAAACTCATCAAGTTCTGGTAGCATTTTGAAGATGATGTTCCTTCTTATGACGACTGCAGCATTGTCGAATCTATCTCGCGTGGAGTTCTTTGCCAGGACGTGGTAGTTCGGGGTGTTGTTTATGTTCTCCATGATTTGTGTCTACTTCTTGAGTGTGCTGCTTATTTCTTGTGATTTTGAACCTTTCTGTTCTTCGTCTTCTTGTATTCCACGGCCGGGATCGTAAATAAGAAGGCGTTGTCGAGTTTCACTTTACCTGAATAGAGTGCAGCCGCAACTTCTGTTTCGTCTTCCGATTCTGTTATTGTCCATTTGAGTTTCTGGTTCTTAATGACTTTGGTGATGTCCGCGAGGGATATTTGTCCAGAGAAGGGCGTCTTGTCAGAAGCGTAAACCTTGAGACCTAGTTCCCTACCGTCGTACCTGTGCTTGTTTTTCTTACTTTTTGTTATTTTAGTGTTATTTTCTCTTGTGGGTTTCCTCAGGATACTGTCACTGCCCGAGTCTGCTCGAGTTGTAGTTTGACATTCCCTTCTTTGGGGTTCGTTTGTGGCAGCTTTCGTCGCTTTTTCTTCCCTCGCTTTTCTCGCTAAAATTCTGGGGTCAGCTCTAATGGTGTGTTCCTGTGTTTCTTGCTCTTGATCCTTGTGGTGTGAGAACGATATTTCAGTAGGGTTGGGAGACGTGGCTGCAACTATTTCTTCATTCACCTTTCGGGAGAATTGTAAATTAAGGACATCTCCTGAGGGAAGGTTCTCTGGGAACCACATCTCACTCAGATTGTTCTTCTTGAGCATCAAGTTGAGCTCACTTGAGAACGTGCCTGGATTCGTGAGATTTTTTACGTGCGCATAAAGAATGCTGGTAAGAATTTTCGTTGACTCCTCGACTTCTTGACTTCTTAAGTTTGATGTAGGTTTTTGTCGGGGCTTGTGTAGGGCGGGACATTTTTGCTGCTTGTGCATACGAAGTTGTCCTCCTCTTCATCCTCCCCTGTCCTTCTTCTTTCTTTGCAGTTTGTTTTATTTTGATTAGATTTCTTTTCATGGGGGAAGCCATGACTAGTGATCTGTGGCCCAGCCCGCAGTTGACACACTTTTCTGTCTTCATGCAGTTTTTCCACCCGTGACCCCTTTCACTGCACCTGGCGCATGTCTCCTCTGCTTCTTGGCGATCTGGAGTATTGCTCCATTTTGTAGAAGTAGAAGCATATGTAAATTGGCATGAATTCTTCACGCTCGATCTGATCCCTACTGATCTTTGCGTAGAAGAATAACAGGCCAGTCTCTTTTCCCTTCTGGGCCATCTCCGTCTTCTCTTGGTTCTCTCTTCGGTTTCTGACCTTAAATATTTCAGAAACTTTCGCCCAGCTCTGATTGGATTCTACCTTTTCTGCTAATTCCTCCTTAGTGCGATCACCTATCCAGGGATCAAGTTGACGGCAAATCACGCTGCAGTGGGCTGGAGGTTTATCTCCTGGAGTGCGAGAAGGCCATCTTCCTTGCTTCCAGGGTTAGGGTGTCTATTAGGCGAATGACTGTGTTGCAGCTGACATCTTTGCAAGCTCCTACAAAATTCGTAAAGAGGCAGTTGCCAATTTCCCGCCTGAGAAAATAATGCATTTCGCCCAAATTCCATTTTTGTACGATCTTTGATACCAATACGGTTACCTCAAAATCAAAGTACGAATGCTCCAAACCAGCATCTAATCAAAACCTGTATACAACAAAATTCGAAATTAACCAATCAGAATAGACTTTCCCGTTTCCCCAGTCCATAGCGCATTGTAACGATCACTTTTACCTCAGCAGCGCTCTAGACAAGCTCAGTAAAAATTAGCTCCCTAATTAATCTTCAGTGTATACAAAGGTCCAAGATAAACTCGCCTTAATGAAGCAGGAGTTCACATTCATGGTGGAAGCTGGCATAGTAGCCCCTCTACTTCTCCTTGAGCCTCTCCGCTTCATATTGTACCCAAATCTACCCCCGGTGAATACAGAGCTGTAGGTGATTACAGGCTCCCGATAGCATCTTCGTTTTTAGATAAGCATCTGTTTCACCTTCGTCAGGTTTTCACTCGACTTGAAGAGTACGGTATAGTGTATGGTTATCAATGTGATTTATCTTCGGTTAATAAATCAGCCAAGATAGCGTTTCGAAAACCATAACCATGAATTTTTGTTTGATCGAAGATGTCTGCCGTTAGCTTTAGGCCTAATGCGACAGCGAAGTAAATTTTGGAATAATGACTTGGGCTTTAAGAAAGAAAATTACACAAATATAAATATATTCATAAAATCAACGAATATACAATGAGATAAGTAGGTTAAGTAAATATGGTGAATAATATGGTGAAACAATATAGAGTGAATAATAGAGTAAATAATAATATAGTAAATAATTTAGAGTATATTTGATATAGTGTAGTAGTTTAGAGTATCTTTGATGTAGAGTAAATAATGTAGTATCTATGTAGTATTTTAGAGTATCTATAATGGACTGAATTGGGGCTGCAATGAGAAGCAAATATAGTTAGGACTTACTCTCGTATTGTCGTTTGCAAAGAATGTGAGAGTGGAATTAACTAAGTAAATGAATAATTGTAGAAGCAATGGTTACCGACCTTTATACGAAGAAAGCAGCGAGTCGAGTGGGCAGGATAGTGTTGTCTTTTGATCGAGCTGGGAACGTGTGTTTGTTTGTTTGTGTGTGAAATTTAAGAGATGTTGTTTGGAATAGTAGACGTTAATTGAATTGACAAGAAAATCTATGAATTAATTATTAGGTTTAACATAAAATGATTTAATTTACAAAAGTTGAAGTAAATTAATTTAAAGATTAAATTGACAAAGTTAGAGTAAAATAAATGAATGATTAAATTAACAAAGTTAAAGGATTGCATGAATTATATAAATGATAAGGAGAATTTAATTTTATACATAATAAATGATGATATATATATATATATATATATATATATATATATATATATATATATATATATATATTTAAGTTTCCCAGGAGGTTTTTATTATAGGAATGCCCAGAGGCATTGCTATAAAAGGTATCGTACTCAACGCTTCCAAGCGTCTTTTTGGTGTCCCCTAACTCTCCTTCTTGGGTCAACATTTCTCGAGTACAGGGATTAGCCCACTCGAAAATAAAGTTACCGTGATGCGCAACCTTTCTCGGCCCACATCACGCAAGCAACTTCGGCGTTTCTGTGGCATGGTTAATTTCTACTACAGATTAATACACTATTGTGCCAAGGTCATATAACCTATCAACTCTTTGCTCAGCAAGACCACAAAGAACTTTCCTCTTGAATGGTCTGCAGAAGCGTGCGATTCGTTCTCTTGCACCAAAGAGGCTATTGCTCGAGCTGCGGAATTGGCTTATCCTTATCCAGGAGCGCCCATCAGTGATGCCTCCGACACATCCTCAACTCACGTCACTGCAACAATGCAGCAGAAAGTTGGTGATCAATGGCAACCTCTTGTTTTCTTCTCTTGCCCCTTTTCAGACTCTCAAAACAGGTATAGTACGTTCTCTCGAGAGCTCCTCGGAATATAACTCGCAATCCGTCACTTCTGACACTACTTGGAAGGACGTGACTTTACCATTTTTACGGACCATAAGTCTTTAGTCGATGCTTGTTCTTCTTGTAGTACTTCGTCAGTACACACTGCATTTGACACTCGTCATCTTGACTTCATCCTGCAGTTGACGAACGATATTCGCTATGTTCCTGGTTCTTCAAACGTCGTACCAGACCCCGCTATCTCGTATTTCAGTGATTTCGGGCACGCAACACTCCTGCATTGCGCCCATCGATCATGCATTGCGCTTGCCCAGGAACAAGATGAATACACGCAAACGCTGCATCACTCTTCTCAACTCGTCGTTCGTGAGATCGATTTGCCGGACAATCCTTCCAGGCGCATCCTGGTTGACTACTCAGTACCCGACTGTCCTCATCTTCTAATTCCTCTCGCTTACCGTGGGCACATTTTCGACCAAAATTCACGGCCTCTCTCATCCTGGTGTCAATGCCACACGCAAGCTCGTTCCACAACGCTTCGTGTGGCTAGGTATGAATGCCGACGTGGCAAAATGGACTTGCTCATGCCTGCCATGCTAGCCTGCCAAAGTCCATCGCCACATAAAAGCTCTTCCTTACTTTCGTGGTTACAATTATCTTCTCACCATGATCGATCGTTTTAATCGTTGGCCAGAGGCAGTTCCTATCTCGGACATCAGTCTCAACATGGGTTGCTCGTTTTGGTGTTCCCTCAACGATCATTACTGATCGTGGCAGCCAATTTTAATCCCAGCAATGGGATGCCCTTATGGGGGGGAGGGGCTTTTCTGAGATGGTAATGTTGCTACCCGCTGAAGGTGGGACTTGCCTCTTGAGTAGTAATTCTTCGTACCAATAAGGGGTTTGGTTGCCCGGTTAGTGGTAACGTTACCACTCAAAGGGGTGAGCTTCGTAGGATAGGGATAACGCTTGCCACCGGTAATGGAAACCAGTTAATTGAATGCGCAACGGAAATATCCCTTTAGGTGGCCTTGTACTTGATCCGAAAAGATTGTACCAGCTGGGATGAATAAAAGAATCTATTTATAGTTGTAAACAAGTCTCTGCCTATTTATTTCACCTTGCACCGAATAACAAATACTCCGAATACAATTCCAAGACTCGACTAAACGACAAAGTAATGCGGGAAAATGGTAGAGCGACAGGACGATTATAATAATCCAATTATTGAATTAAAGAATGCTTAACAATAATAAATTATTATTAATTAATGCCCTTTCTAGCATCTCTGCAACCGTTTATAAGGGGAAGTAACGTCCATCGAGTAAGCCTTACGCCCGCCTACAAATGACTTTGGCGCACGTGATTGGCTGCTCATTTCCTTAGCTCGCCTGCTCATTGGTTTAAATTAATCCCTTATTTAATTTTAATTAGATGGCGGCTAAACTGACGTACCTCGTTATTGGTCAATATTTCTAGAAGGCGGAACTTTATCATAAGACAAACATTTGTTTAATTTCTGGCTATCTTTGTTACAGAATGGGGAAATGCTTTATCACACGCTCTTTTATTACCTCCAGACATTCTCAGTATCCCAATGTTTATTCTTTGGCGTCCGACTGACTTTAGCCCAGATACGGAAGCTACCACTTTATTAAAGTGAGAAAATCGAGCCTTTACCTCGAAATTCCAGACTCGCTTTCTCTCCAAGTCATCGGGTTCCGTTGTGTAGGGTATCTACATGTACACCCTTCAGGTGAACATATGTGTGCCCTACACACTTATGGCAGTGTTTGGTTCCTTTCGCCTTCGTACAACAAACTACTTCCCCCAAAGGAACTCGGCCGCCAAACGTTTGCATCGGACTCTCAAAGCAAGCTTAAGCCCCACCGATCCTAATATCACTTGGGTGGACAAGCTACCTTTGATTCTGTTGGGCATTCGTTCGTCCTTGAAAGAGGATTTGCCCTGCTCCGCAGCGGAACTAGTTTACGGTACTCAACTTCGTCTGCCTGATCAATTCTTTTCTTCTTTCTGACCGACCTCTACCTCCTCACCTCAATCCTGCTTCTTATGTACACGATTTTGTAAGGGTAATGGCTGAGGTTAAGCCTACCGCCCCTAGAGTGGCTGTTAATCAGAGACCTTTCGTGCCTAACGAGATTTCAACTTGTCCCCATGTCTTTGTCCTTCGCGCTTCTACTCACTCTTTATTGCAACCCGTTTATGACGGACCTTTTCTAGTCATCTCTAGGAAGCTGAAATTCTGTGTACTGTAGTTTGGCGCCAAGTAGGATACTGTTTCTCTGGATCGCTTGAAACCTGCCTTTATTGATGCTGTTCATTCTGAGCCATCCTCATTTTCCTCTTCTTCTATCTCTAATAATGGTCCAGTGATTCCCCTACCTCATCATCATCTAACCTCAAACCCAAACACCTCTACCTTGCCCATATCTCCATCTCCTTCCCGATTGCTGCCGCCTCTTCTTTTGTTGCATGAAACCTCGTCGTTAGAGCTGTCCAGTCAGGAGACCATCCCTCCACCTCTGGTCACCTCGAAACCACCGAGCCAGGCACAGAGCGTCATGCTATCGCCAGATGCCAGCTCGGAGAGGTCACCCAAACGGATCACCATCATTCCGTCCACTCTTGCTAGTCACAGTGCCTCGCCCGCATTTTGTGCCATTCCCAGCAATCGTAGCCAGCCCACCAGCGTCATCACACGGTCTGGTCTCATTGTGAGAAAGCCTCTGAGATATCTGGATTAGCGTAATCTTTTTTTTGTAACGGGATGGGCAGCTCTCTTGAGGGGTGAGTATTGTAGCAGCTGACATCTTTGCAAGCTCCTACAAGGTTCGTAAAGAGGCAGTTGCCAATTTCCCGTCTGAGAAAATAATGCATCTAGCCCAAAATCCATTTTTGTACGATCTTTGATACCAATACGGTTACCTTAAAATCAAAGTACGACTCCTCCCACCTAGCAACCAATCAAAAACTTTATACAACCCAATTCGAAATTAACCAATCAGAATAGACTTTCCCGTTTGCCCAGTCCACAGCGCATTGCAACGATCATTTTTACCTCAGCAGCGCTCTAGACAAGGTTAGTAAAAATTAGCTCCCTAATTAATCATCAGTGTTTACAAAGGTCTAAAAATATCCAAAGTGTAATTCCTTCCTTTGCATTCCAGTTCCCCTGATTTATAACTTCGAAAACGTCGTGGCAGTACTATACCCAATACTATATATAATTCCCACATATTCTATATCTTATTCACTATAATATCACCTCATATAGCTTATTCCTCTTAACAATATAATCATCGGCCATTTCCCTATATTCAATATATCTAAAAATATTCATTAACCGTATTATCAAATTAGTCATATTCCATTATTTTGTTGTTCAATAAATCTGGTTAAATTTATGAGTCAGTGATTTTGAAACCTTACCGGTTGAAATAGTTATCCTTCATCACCTTTTCTCTTTCAAGTCAGCGGTGTGTAATTCGGTGAGCAGTATGTGTGTATTGAAAGTATTGTTTTCCTACGGTGACTCCTCCCACCCCCCACTCTTTGAGCAACCTTGAATCCCGGCAGTATTCGCCTTGGTGAATGTTGGGATGGATGTGGCAATGGTGCATTATGATGAGATGAAGGATGATTGAGTACGTGTGAGACAATCTGAGCCTTCCAACTTTATGTTTCTTGTAGCGCTTAGTTTACCCTTAAAAATTTCCCGCGCCATGATTGGCCAATTTTTGTAATACTTATGTTCACGTAGAAATTTGTGAGTAATTCCATTTCTGTTCATTCCATGACGATGACCAAACACGGTCGAAAACTGTATAGGAATAAAGAAGGTCATTCGCGGATGTATTTTTTCTCGCCTCGAAGACCCCGTTAAAAAACTTGTAAGAAATATTAAGAAAATACAAGTTAAAATTAATAACGCTGCCACAGCTGTGGACTTCAATAGTATATATATATATATATATATATATATATATATATATATATATATATATATATATATATATATTTAGAATCAGCATTTATACAACTGACTTCGAATTTTAATCTCAGCCCTGGAATGTATTTTTTGGACCCTTGTATCAAAAGAATGTTTAAGAATGACTTTAAAGATAAAATTTCTGAATTAATGATTACCACATAGAAGTTTTTTTTAGCTTATTTATATAAAAAAAACTTTCCTCATATTTTTCTTTTGTCATATTTTCTAGTTATCATGTGTAAACTTTTTTTGGTTTTCATATTGCATATGTGATTCCCACACATTGCCCCCCCCCTTTCTTTTGTAACCCGTAAACTTTTTTTTTTTTTTTTAACCCTGACGGCTCATCTTGTTAATAGGTTTTTTCCAGGTATCTGTTAATCCCACCCCTTTTAATCTTTATATCCCATATTTTCATTAATCAGGTGTATAAATATCTTTCTCTTTTTCCCTGTCTTTTAGTCTGCTCAGTAAAGGACCATTAGTCGAAAGGCCTCGCAGTTCTCCGTTGTTTCATTTTCCTCGTGGCTGTAACGTTATTCATAAATTCCTCACGTTCCTTATTTTCGTGATTCAGTTATACATATATATATATATATATATATATATATATATATATATATATATATATATATATATATATATATATATATATTTAGTACAAAAAAGAGAAATTGGACGCGAATGAGCAATGAGACAAGAAACAGGAGTTTTTTTTCTGTCTACAAAATTGTTTTGAAAGGCAGAAAATAAATATGGCGAAAGCCCCGTGGTGGTTGTACTTCTTCTAATGTCCCTTTCTCTTACCTGTAAAAAAACTCCTGTTTCTTGTCTCATTGCTCATTCGCGTCCAATTTCTCTTTCTTATACTATATTGTTATATAGTCTGCAATGCAAGGTTTATGCACCTTTCTTTCTGTCTTCAAAATTGTTTTGAAAAGCAGAAAATAAATATGGCGAAAGCCCTGTGGTGGTTGTTATCACCCGCAGAACTTGCATTTGCTCCTTGTGAGAACATCTTTAATTGGCCTGGGTTTGAACGTTTCGAGGTCCTAGCCTCACTATCAGCACTAAGAAACTGAAATAGTAAAGGGTTAAAAAATTTTAGTTGTCATAAAATACTAAAATTGAATACTGCAATTTAGGATAAGTTGCTTAATACAAGAATAAAAATTTTAATAATAAATGATGCATTATAAAAATTGGATACAGTTTGACTTATATTTAAATTGGGTTTAAGTTTTAGAATGTGAATGATTCTCATATTCGTAGATCTTGGTATGGAGGATAAGACTAACTAATATAAAGTTATCCAGACTAATTTCAGAATTGCATATTTTCTTAGTGCCGATGATGAAGCTAGGTTCTCGAAACGTTCAAATACAGATAAATAAAGATGCTTCTATCAATAGCGTGCTTGGGTTTCACCTTAATATTGAAACTCGGACCAGTTTCGATATGTAATTTACCTTATCATCTTCAGCTGTTAACTAAGAGAAATTGATAAAGAAAACTGAAATATTGGAAATACAATAACAGGCAACTGACTTTAATCTGGAGGGGTTAGCTTTAGGTGATTAACAATATCCTTTAAAATGAGATTTGATATATAGGGGATACATTTATGCTGGCCTTCTGACAAATTGAAATTTGGAATTTCTTTGATTAGTAAGGATTCAATTATTTTTCTTTTATTATAATCGTTACAATGATAAACTATTTATGCCCACAGTGATAACGTAAAATATTTAGAAGATAATCTCGACACCCGCCCGGCTGGAAAAAAACCGTGGCGTAACGGATATCGCGAACCAGGGGATGCCGAGATTCCAATGCCCCGGAGGCACTCAGGGGGTTTTGTGAGTCGCTATAGATCAAAATCCGGTCTCCGAACCGGGCATGTCGCGTAATCTCCCGTACCGAGTGGTGTATTGCCACCAGCTCGGCCGTAAAAAACAGACGCAGCGCCTGGCAGAGCCCCGCTGACTTCAAACAGAGGGGATACGGCGTGGAAGCCGACCCCCTCTTCGGAATGGATCCATCCGTATACACTGGCACGGTTCCAGCGTGACACGAGATGTGCTCCAGAAAGGTCGAACGCAATACTCCCGGCGCCGTACAAGTTGGGAGCAGAGGCGTGGTGACAAATAGCCAAATGTGGTACCTTCGGGGGGCGTCCTGGGCCGAACCAGGGCAGCCACCGGCTCGAGAGCTAAACCTAGCTCTAGGGGTTTCTTAGCCCTAAACCCAAAGGGCTTAGGGTATGACTGGCCTTTCTCGGCGGCATAGGCACCGTCGAAATCAGCTGCGGATGCAGTGAGAGCTGTTGGCGACTCAGGGAGGCGCTGGGTTCGCGCGTACAGGCGAGTGATGCACTGTACGCGGCGTAAAGAGAGTGGCATCTCTCTAGCATCGACCAACAGGCTCTCAATGGGGGAAGTGTAGAAGGCACCGGTCGCAAGGCGAAGGCCGGTGTGGTGGATCGAGTCCACCTTCCGCAATAAACGCTCGGCTCCGGATGCATAAAACTCGCATCCGTAGTCGAGCTTCGAACGAACAAAGGATCGATAAAAAAGTAAGGTAGTAGCCTTATCAGCGCCCAAAGCACTGAACGTCACGGCCGGAGAATGTCCATGGCGCGGGTACAAGAGACCCTAAGGCTGCGAATGTGAGCCTCCCAGGTGAGGCGTCGGTCAAATACAAGACCTAGGAAATGGTGCGATTCATCCACTTCCAGGCGCACCTAATTAAGAAACAAATCTGGGTCGGGGTGGAGCCGTAGATGGCGGAAGAAGTGCACCACCTTAGTCTTGGCCAAATAAAACCGAAACCTGTGCGCTTCGGCATAGCGAGAGACGCGGTTCAATGCCTGCTGGAGTAGACGCTCCAGAGTTGGCATCTGGGCCGCGGCAAAAGAGATCGAAAGGTCGTCCACGTAGAGCGTAGCGAGAACATCTTCCGGCATCACCGAGGTGATACCGTTGATGCTCAGGGCAAAGAGTGTGACACTGAGGACACTTCCCTGCGGGACACCCTTTTCCTGCTTCTTTGGGCCGGAGGGCGCTCCCCTCCACCCGTACGCGGAATCGACGATCTCGCAAAGATTCAGTAATAAACATTGTGAGGCGTCTCCTCGCCCCCATCATGGGGAGAGTCTCTATGATACCGTATCGCCATGCGGTATCATAGGCATTCTCCAGATCGAAAAACACCGTGGCGTAGTGCTGTCTACGAAGAAAGGCCTCGCAGACGGCATTTTCCAGTCGGAGCAGAACATCCGACGTGGAGTAGAACTTGCGTAAGCCGCACGTTGCAGAAGACAGATGGCTTCCGGTGTCTAGGAAATAGGCTAATCTAACCGTTATCAATTTCTCCATGTCGAAGCAAGGCGTACGGGACATCATCTGGACCATGGGCAGTGTTCGCGCACGAAGCAAGAGCGGAGCGCAACTCACTCACAGTAAACCTGTCGTTGAAGGGTTCTCCGCCTCTGGAGATAAAGTACAGCGGGCGGCCTTCAGGGACATCACAATGTGCATTGAATGCAGACGGAGCAGCATCCCGGCTAGAGAATGCTGAGAACGCGGGGTCCGAGATTGCAGGCCCATTCTCCTGGAGAACGGGAGGTGGGTCCTGCGAGAACTTGCCCCGAATCCTTTTGACTCGCTTCCACACCTCTGCTAAAGGGGTCTTCCCGTTAAGTGAAGACACGTATGCCCGCCAAGAAGAGCGGCGGGCGTGCTTCGAAATATACCGGAACCTAGCCCGACGAAATTCAGCGACAGTGAAATCGTTCGGGTGGCGCTTATAGCGCATGTAGGCATAACGCTTCTGTTTGAGGGCCTACTCATACTCGGCCAACCACCATGGGAGTGGTCGGCGTGCAAAACGGCCAGACGTCCTAGGAATAGTAGTCAGGCCCACGGCGATGAGGTTGCCGGAGAACTCAACGGCCTCATCTAACGACCTAAACTCCTCGACTGAGATAGATAATTCAGTCATTTCCTGAAATGCAGGCCACCGCGCCCGCGCCAAGCACCACCGAGGTGGGTTCTCAGGCGGCAGTTGCCCTGAAAATGATATTTGAATGAGAAAGTGATCACTACCATGGATGTCCTTGACCCCCCCCCCCCCCAATCAAAATCAGGCTGTGCATCCAAAGAGCACAAAGATAGATCAAGGCATGAAAATGAAGCGGTTCTTGGACAGTGATGCGTAAACTCATCCACGTTTAGGACACCTATTCTAGGCTCTTCGATCAGATAAAGGACCTGTCCCCTGGAATTTATTGAGTAATCTCCCCAGAGAGGATGCCTGTCGTTCAAATCTCCAAGCAAGAGAAAGGGCCTCGGCAACCGTGCCACGACGCGGCGGATGTTCCCCGCGTCGAAGTCAGCTGACGGTGGAATGTACGCAGAAATGATAGTAAACCTCCTATCCATGTGCAGCTGCACAGCCACTGCCTGAAAGGAGGTATCTAAAGAGAAAGGAAGAAAGGAGACATCATGCCGGGTGTAAACCGCGCATCCCCCAGCCCAGCCATCCCGTGGTGGTGGGGTCGCAAGACCCTTATACCCCGGGAGGGCGGGCAGGGGGCACGCGCATAGCATGGTGTCCTTCAGAAAAATAGCTAACAAGAAACGGGAGGGGACCAGCCTCCACAGCTCCTCCCAGTTGGCCCGGAGTCCACGGCAATTCCATTGAAGGAATATGCCCTCCAGGCCTAGCTCGGAGGAGACGCGGGGGGGAAGGGGCTCTTTGAACAGAAGACCCTCACGGGAATAGCCCTAGTCTTCCCGGAGGCAGAACTCCAGGACCTGTTAGCCGAAAAAGGCGCTGTCGCCTTCGAGGACTTATTGGGATCGGAATGCGAGTCTTTTCCTCCCTCCGCCTCGAAACCTTCGGCAGGCGTTGCGGCTTCCGTGACGGGAGGCCCTCTTTTCGCCTACCGGAAAACCGTCACGCTGGGAGAAGAGGGAAGGCACTGGTTTTAGCCGGGGCCGGGTGTGAGCCCTTTTTGCCGCCACCCTTACCAGGAGGGCGCCCGGGTTGAGTAGAGCCCGCAGAGGGCTCCGAATGGGCGCGAAACAACCGTGCTCGTTGGCCTGGATGGGCCAGGAGCAGAGGGTGCCTTTCGAACTATTGAGGCATATGACGTCCCAGGCAGTGCCGGGCGCGCCAGGACCAATTCCTTAGCCTCGGAGAATCAGAGTCAATCCTGGGTTTGAGTGGCCAGGATTTCTTTCTCAAGGAAATATGCACCACATTGCTTCGAAGAAGCGGGGTGCCACTGTCCGCAATTGAAACACTTCGACACACACGATTTAGACTTATCGTGTCGGGCCTTGGAGCAATTTACACAGACTTCGAGTGACCCCGACTTTGCACGTCTACAAGAACGATTCGTATGGCCGAAGCGGTTTCAGTAATAGTACTCCCTCTACTGTGGCACGAATGACTTTACGCGGTAGCCGTACCAACCGGCACGCACCGACTCGGGGAGCTTGTCACAGTCGAACGTGACGAAGAGTGTAGGGGTGGGTCTCGAGCCCCCCTCCCTGTTTTCTCATCACACGTTCGACCTTGACCGCCCTATGGTCGGCCAGCTAAAGGAGATGTCATCTATGGAGTAGTTAACGAGTTTCCTCGCATAAACTACTCCTTTCACAAAGTTCATGGTAGACTGCGGCGTCACACTCACCGGGGTGCCATGAAGTGTCCGAAGAGCAGTTATCTTTGCCGCCTCGGAGCGATTCGCCAGAAGGCTCCCGTCCGAGAAACGTGTCACCTTTGGCTCTCTACCAATTACACTAGCTAATGCTAGTGTATCATGTGTATCCTCTGATGTATCATGTTGCCCTTGGCCAACATGCTGCCATCAGTGAGCGAATAACGAGGAAGCGTTTGAAGCCAGCGGGCTCGAAAACGCCAGCTAACCACTGAATGAGGGGCCCCGATGTTATCGAGCCTCCACCCTGTGCACTTTTGGTCTTAGTCATAGTCAGGCGCTCCGCACCCGGAAGTGCCGATCTTGGCTTGGTCGCTTGCCAAAGTGGCAGCAGCCACCGCGGATGGAGAGGAGCCCCGAGTCTTTTTATTGTTTTTTTTTGGAGATGAGGGCAGGGAATGAACCCGCTTCTCACCTCCACCGGTAGGAGCACCCTAGCCAGACGGACCGGTCTCAGCCAGGTCCTTCTCCGAAACGGAGAACGTCCTGACAGTTGTAGGGGCACCAGTTGGAGGAGATCCCTTCCCTCCTTGTACTGCCTCGGAAACCCTAGCCGTTTGAGCAGGACCTTGCATAGGGGCGGATTCGGGTTCGGTGCTTGGCGCCGAGCCCGGATTCCCCCCCCCCCCCCATGTAAGGCCCTACCGTCTGAGGCTGGGTTGCCTCAAGGACCATGTCTATCTCAGAGGGTCCTCCAGTTGGCCATCCCCCCCCCCATGACACCGCAAGTCCCATTGGCATCATTGTCACTAGTCAGGTGTGGGGAGGGACAGATCTTTGACCCTGGCAAGGTTTAATATTCTTGCCAGCAGATCTTTTGAGGGAAGCGACCGGAGGGGCCTGGCTTCCTTCTCCCCCTAAGGGGGTTTGCCCTACCGAGACGCTTCAATGGGGAGCGGTCGGCTATGGGCTGCCTGCTGGCTTTCTTGGCAGTCCCCTTGGAAAGAAAAGGAGGGAGTGACGCTGGAAACAGGGAGGTGCCCGAAAGCACCTCCAGAGAAGGGGGTGAGGGTGAGTCCCCTACAACCATAGGCGTAAGCCTCCTTTCCGGTTAGAGAAATATGGAGGGTCCCCTGTGCAATCACAGTGGGGCGGAACCTCCATTTTTTCTGTGGAGCTGCCCGAGGGCGGCTCCGTCGATGGAACAGGGGTTAGTTGAAGGTTGTTTTTTTTTTTAATTTGTTCATCATTGGGCATGGTGACACTGTATTTTATACGGGAAGCAATAGCTCATCACCCCTCACAGTAGCCCGCACTGCAAGGGGTGCGTACAGGCCTGGCAGAGCCAGGTGCCGCCATTCAAGACCACCCCTCCCGCCTGGTGACCTGGCAGTCCATCGGCATGGCGGCTCCACCTTAAGACACGGCGTAAAATTGAGAGTGTGAAGAGGAAAGGAAAAGGGATGAGTAAGGTATGGGTGAGGATGAAGCAGGTTGTTAAAAAAACCCTTCCCGGACCGGAGCTCAGGGGTGAGGGAACATTGTCCCCTCCCCCCTCAGCCCCGATCCGGGACGGTTGGCTGAGAAGGAGGTCAGCATCTGTGAAATTAGAGGCCGACTAGAGAAACTTGTGGGAGAGGTTCTATGAAAAGCGACCAAGTAGGGGAGAAATACAGGCTGTCTGAAAGGAGAAGAGGCTAAGCTGGGGTCAGACGGGGTGCCGAGTCTCGTCAGCCAGGATGGCAAATCGCCGCGCCCCTTACGGGGTTTTGTGCTGGAAACATCAGACCAGCGCACGTGTATAGTGCTTACATTGGTTGCACCATACGGAGCACCTATTTAGTAGATTGCGTTGGCATGTGTGAAACGAGATTTGAGAATTGTATAGGCACCCGTGGGACTCGATCCGAAGATGCAGAGAACTCAATGGTGCGCCTCGAACCGGAGAGAGGGAGGGAATGGGGATCCGTTGTGCTGGGTTACTTGTTCTAAGTTTACTCTTGCGAGGGGACTGTTCGGATTTTGAATCCTTTTCCTCTTAGTACAGGCAGCATCATTAGGATATCACCAGGGTAACTAACGGACACCCAATGTCCATCGACCCCTTTCCCACTTGTACCAGACCACCGTGTCCTAGTAGGTCGTTGAATGACAAGTGTACTTCCTTCCCTAAATGGGAACACCTGCGTTTAATCCTGGCCGGTGCTTCCTTCTTTTTTTTTGCTACTACTTCCCTTGAGTGTAAAGCCTCGGCTAGTAGGACCCATCTTCTTCAGGGGGCGGGCAAACAAACTTGCCTTTTAAAAAAATAGCTTTCACCACCAATTGTGTACAAATTAGTGGCCGTGCCTTGTACTTGTACTAAGTTTCGTAACAATCCTAATTAACACGAAGTTCTCTTTGATAATTGCGTACTCTGCGTTCAAGCTTAGATCATGATCACCTTATGGCCTAGTGATCTGGTCCGCAATGTACTAGAACCTCTCCTTCAGTTGCCCACATCCTCAACTGCCCGATTCTTTACGATCCGTAGAGATCTTATTTTGCGATAATAATAGTTCTCTTCGCCTGATCCCTAAATTCCACGAAAGGACCCGACGACATTTAATCCTTTCTTCAGATTGACAAGTTCTAACTGATGTTCTATTGTTCCCCACTAGCAGAAGATTTCTGCTCTCTTACGGGCTTGGGAGATTAAAGGAAAAAACAACTGAATTGTACTGGTATGAACTAAAAGTGACCATGAGTAAAAAGCTTATCAATATTTAAATGAAGTTAAGGTGATATAATTTCTATTTTCAGGAAAATATAAGTCTAACCGCAGTCCTATTAAAACGCTTGTCCCTTGTAATCCAGGAAATAAGTTTGCTGTAATGAAATCACAAATCCTCGTCTTCCTATACTTATTCTTTACAAAGGGATCACAGAAAAACCAACTAAAGCAATGAGTCCTAGTTATTGGTAAGTGACCAATGCACAATGAGCTTTAAACATTGACCAAAGAAGGAATGGATTTGATTTTTTTTTAATGAGATGACGGGGTTGACCGCTTGTGCATCACACTCAACGAAGCTGGCTGGAATTAGAAAGGAAGATGGGAACGAGTGTGAGGAGGAGGAAAATTGAGACTATAATAGGAAGGAGACGGGGCAGTGAAGGAAGGGGGAAAAAGGTAATTTGTGCATAATCGGTTTCCTTCGGCAAGGATCAGACGTACATGGTTCAGAATGGGGGTGTACAATATTAGGAAGGGAAAGCAACAGCAACGGGGGATAGAATACAAGGGACACTGGGTGAGTACGTTGGACACCGAATCTGGTACTACAGGGGTTGCAGTGGGTATGGAAGGACATCAAAGAAACTGTGGGTTATCCTGGTCTAACCCAGACGGAGGCGGACTAGCAACACTCTTTATGGCGGGAGCGGTGGAAGGATGAGGCCAGGTAATCGAGGGGGGAGTTTGCCAGGCAGCAAACCATTGTGAATCATGGATCTTCACGTGTGGAACAAGATCGTTAAAGGGTAGGGGGAGCAGAGGCTGAGCGGATTCATTGCCAGCAGAAGGTAAAAACCTAAGCGAAAGCTCGTGCAAGACCTGTCGAATCCCACGGATCGGAAGATTTGGGTGAGAGTAGCGGGATAGGGCAGAGATCGCACTTAGGGAATCCGTGAATAAAACGAATTCGGTGGAAGGGAGTAGGTGGGCGATATGGAGGGGCTGCCTGATGGCGTGCAACCCTTAGAGGCAGCCCACTCGATGGTCCCTGGCGACAATCGGAAGATCGTCCGCAGTACTACATCATATAATTCAAATAGCTGTCTTAACCCAGATAGGAAAAAATTATGAGAATAATGACGCATGAAATTAAAAATGGACGATAAGTGTAGAAATAGGCATAAATGTCTGCTTAAAACAAACTGAGCTCAAGTGAAGGGGGCGCAGTGTCTAAACCAATCGAACGAACGACTTTCCACATATTGCCATGATCTTTGTGGCTACTTAACCGTCTCCCAATTAATCTCTGGAGATTTGAATTGAGAAAACTAAAATTCCTCTGCGGGATTTTTCACTATTTGTTCAAATAGGCGAAAGGGTAATAAAGATATACTTTTTTAAACCTTTTTGTCTGAAGTTTTGTACAAAGATTATACATACTAAATTTAGATTTCAAGTTAATAACTCGAAGCAAAAGTTTTTGAAGATGATGCCACTTTATAAGATATTGTTCCACATTTTTTTTCTAGGTGAAAAAGAAATTACTAAAATTCAGGTGGGCAGGAGGCCATAGGCCAGAAATTCTTGGAATCCGATCCATTCAAAAGGACAGCCTGGGAAGGTAGTTCCGTTTTACACGAAGGATCCAAATGGGGACCGAGGCACCTTTAAGTAATTCTGAATGGTCCAACATGGTAAAAAAAGGGAGCAAATTTTCTGGCCAAAGTCCCCATAAATGGAACGAGTTCCAGGAATACGGTTCAGTTGAAACTTGGTCCTGTAACCACTGCTAATATATTAAATGTCATACAATGAAATGGCACTTTTTTTTATTAAATAGCTAAGCATAGAGAATGATATTAAATCAATTTTATAACATGGAAAACAATTTTTCATTCATATAAAAAAATATACTGAAAGAAATCAGAAACTTTGACTTAAGGGGGGCGGAGAGGGGAACCAAAAGATTTTTCCATGAAACTTTTGTAGTAACAGTATAAAAAAAGAAAAGAAAAGAAAAAACCATAAAAACTAGCGAAGATTTATGGCAGATTACAATAGTAAGACTAGTATTTTGGGTGAACCTTTTTTTTCCTTGCACCGTCCTTTAATTGAGTAGGAACGGGATGCTTCGTGGGGGAAAAAAGTAATGTTACTTGGCTGCCACGTGTAGTGGTGGTCACTTGTCTCAGATATGAAGACCCCAAAAGGCCACTTACTTTCTTACCACTTCATAAAAACACTATAACACTTCAATAATAATAAAAATAGCACAAACAAAACGTTAAATTACAATAGAGAAAGTAGAAAACCCTACATTCTATAATTACTAAACACTCAATTTAAGAGTTTCTTTCCTTTTCCAGTCTCCAATGTGGAGGAAGGATGTTGGATATATTGCTTTGTTCAATAGGTCTTCCTGAGCGCGTGGCGGGCGGCTGCTGGACAACTGACCTTCACCCAGTCCGTTTTTCGCTTTCTGATGGGCTATCACAAGGGCTGCTGCTTCTACAGCCACACTTAAATTAAAAATGTTGCACATTTCACTTTGTATTCGTAGAAAATCTTTGCCTTCGTCGCACATTCGGGTCAAGTGCGCAGTGTTTATTGTTAAAAAAGGGGGCCATATATAATAAGGAAGCTAAAAAAAATATGCACTTATATACCAGTAAACGTCTTGGAATAATAGTCTTTTTTCAGCTTCTTTGTTTTGATTACAAAAATACATTATTATCCTAGTTTTCTAAAGAAAATTAAAGTCATCAGTGATATCTTTACAACGAAATCTTCAGCAGTGTCACAAGTAAACTCCATGGTATGGTAGATAATTTCAAATATTTGCAACTGAAACCTAAAAGTGTGTACGAAGTAACAAAAAAGACAAAAATTCAATACACCCCCAAAATCACGTCCATCCACCCCAACTAACGAAAGAATTTGTTTTTGTTAACAAAAGGAATGAAGTGCGTGCATCGAACACAAATTGAATCCGCTCACTATAACCTCCTGTCTTGATAATCCAAATATGATATTATTGACGGGGGTAAAGTCAATTCTTGCAAACGATGAAGACGATGCTTCCCTATCGACTCCCGAATCACACGGCGGCATAAATCGGACAAAGGAAGAGGCTCGGCTGCGGAGAAAAGTTATTTATAAGATAAGAGCACAACAATAACTCCTAGCAGATAATGCACGTAATTATGCTATGCTATCACTAATTAACATTAAAGAAAGATTTCGGTGACATCTACTAACACACGTGTATATATAAATCTATGTTAAATGCCCCGGGAATGAGAATAACCATGTCGTATTCCGGTGCGTGTGGAATCACCCGAAGAAGGATTAATCCAGCGGTAACGGAACAAATGCCTTCGCGCAGTAGCGATACCAGACAGCCGGGCCCGATTCAGTGGGCCTATCTAGGTCGAACAAGACGAAGAGCGTCAGGGTGAATCTAAAGACATCTTCCTCCTTACTGGTGATTATGAATCCTGAATTCCCCTCTGGCCAGCCTGCTCCTCAACAATGTGGTTAGTGGAGTAGTCTACCTTGAAGTTCTAGTTAGTTAGTGAGCGAGTGCCACCGAAGATAATTCAGCCTTACGCTGACGGAAGAAGTGTCATTGGGACAACCTTGTTCTGACAGTTGCACGGATTTGAAAACGCTTGAAGCCGGCGGGCTCAAAGACACCAGACAGCCTCTCAATAAGCGGCCGCAAAGTATTCGAGGCACCACCCTCTCTACTTGACGTAATTCGGGGGAGAGGACGGTTTAACCCTTCTCGTGGGGGCTCAGAGGGTAGAAAAAACTACCTCGGCGGGGTCCCTCGCGAAATCACGAAGGACTCGCCAGCCATCAGAACCCCGGGGAAAGTAGAGCTAATTTTTTTTTTCCTGGAGCCCTGTACAGGAATGGCATCGGGACACACTCATCGCGGTGTACGGCATCCCACCTGGGAATTTAATGGGCATGGGAGGATCTTGCGGTGATATTGGATGGCACACTGTTACAACAAACTTGAGTAAAGGTAACTGATACACTGACCACCAGGAAGGATAGCAATCTTGGATTAAAGAATGGAGAGGAGGGGAGGCTACAGGGGGGACTGCCACAACACAAACGCCGTAGGAGATCCAGGTTGGCTCTGGCCCCAAGAAGAGTATTTTATGGTTCCTGGTATTCTAACGAAGGAGCACCATGGCAAATGTTTTTTTTTTAAACAGTGCCCAAATTTAGGTTCCATTAGACTGTCTCCCATCATCTTTGCCAGGCACCCCCTGAAACCTACCATATAGTCAGTGTGAGGAAGAGCCAAACCAGTAGTATGGTCGCCCAGTCCTCGCCGACTTTTTGGCACCCTCATTCCTCGCAATTCTCACATGTCGAGGAAACCAGCCGATGGTCATTTACACCCGCCCGCTTCGCGGCAACCATGGCATCACTGATACCGCGAACCACGGGGTGTGGAGATTCCAATGCCCTGAGAGCACTCAGGGCGCTTTGTGAGAAGCGGAAAATGACAATCCGGTCAACGACGAACCGGGCACGACGCTTTATTTCCAGTTCCGAGCGGTGTATCGCCACCAGCTCGGCCGTGAAGACATACGCAGCGCCTGGCAGAGCCCCGCTGACTTCAGAGAGGATACGGCGTGGAAGCCGACCCCCTCCTGGGTCTTAGATACATTAGTGTACACTAGCACGGTTGCAGCGTGACAAGAGGTGTGCTCCAAAGAGCCGAACGCAATACTACTGGCGCTGTGGAAACTTTGGCACCAAAGGCGTGGCGACATATAGTCGAAGGTGGTGCCGTCCAGGGAAGAAGCAGAGGGGCCAAGGGCGCGAGCTCTCGAAAGTTTTCTAGCTTTAAACCAAAAGGGTTTAGGGTATCATTGGTGTTTCTCGGCAGCATAAGTCCCGTCGAAATCAGCCGCCGATGCGATGCGAGACGTTGACGACTGAGAAAGGCGCCGGCATCGCGCTTACAAGCTCAGAAAAGTAATCTCTCAATGATCGACGTGCGGAAAGCTCCGGTCCCCAGGTGGAGACAGGAGTGGTGGATAGAGTCACCTTCGGCAATAGATGCTCGAGTTCGGATGCGTAAAAATCGAATGGGTTGTCAAGCTTCGAACGAACAAAAGTAAAGAGGTATAACCCTATCAGCATCCCACGCACGTGCTGAACGTCACGATATGAAGAATGTCCCTCCATAGCCCCATCGAAAAAAGATACTATCCGTACCCCCCCCCCCCACTCCCTGGCAATCCCTTAAAAAAAAAAGAGGAAATACTTACGCCCGAGTCCTCCGAGATACCTAATGGTGATTTCGCAATGGCCCCAAACAGCAGAAACAATTGGATGAAGTTTCTTTCCCTTCAACCCTCTGAACGCGACGCCTAGGTACATCCCTTCAACCACGAACGACAAAGTGCCTTCTTCCATGTCGAGAACAACTGTGGGGAATCAACATTATTGGAGGTGGCAAAGAAATGATAAAAATATAAATTTGGTATGGGTTTTACCAACAACCTTAACTCATTTTTTAGGCCTTTTCTCATTGGGAGACTTATTTTAACCACCAAGTGGAACCTAATAGTTTATACACTGGCGACTAACCTTCCCCCCTCCCCAGTGTGGTCTTGGTTCTACCACAGATCTTAACTCATTTTTTAGGTATTTTCTCATTGGAGGACTTTTTTTAACCACCAAGTAGAACCTAATAGGGTTATACATCTGGCGACTAACGCCCCTCCCCCCCCCCCCCCCCGGTGTGGCTCAACTTCGCTGGAATCAATAGCGGGGCTTCTCCTCGGCTAGAATGTTGCCGGATGAAACATGTAAGAGGGAAGCTAAACTCTGGAAGCAACAAGTTTGAATTGAAAATGAAGGACGCTAACGAAATCACAACAAAACCGCCAGGCATTAAAATGACCCCAGAAATAAAATTTCCCCCTAAAAAGTAAAAACACCATTTGTCAAACAGCTATATTTAATATACATGGGATCTGAATTCAGCAGGATTTAATTTATACTTTTGAGTAAATTAAAAGGAGTTTGATATCTTTTAGATACTACTTAATTTCCCTCCTAAACGGTATGCCAGGTGCACCGAAATTAGCTTTCTTTGAGAAGGTCCTCTGCATTTCACACATTTCCTTACCTATAAACTTATCAGGAACCACGAAGGTCTCGTCGTTGTTTAGGAGTGAAGGATACGTGACACCGGGACTGCCCGGTTTTGTATTATGGTATAACTTATTGCGTCCTAAGTCCCAGCCCCAGGACTGGTCATTGCTACCAACTAAACTCTGAAAATAACGAAATCTTGGATGAAGCCACTTTTGAGGGGACATAACCTGATGAAAAATGGACAAGTACATATAACACTATAATCAGTAAAGGAAAGGAATGACACTAGCGACCATTTTAAAGAAAAAAATAAACAGCAACAACGACGGTAAGTGCGGGGGCACGAGAACATTCCAAGGGCGCGCCTGTGGGTTGTGTACTTACTTGATAACCGACGGAGTGAAGTGGCGCTTCGCCGGTGGCCACACCGACGACTGCATGTGTACCTCTCTGCCTCGTCGACCACGTGATCTCCCAGCAGTGAAGGCCCCGAGTAAAGCCGACTCGACCTCGGATGCAGTCGGTACTTTGAGCAACGGGATGGCGATGGAATGTCAGTTTGTCATCCTCCTAATCCAGGGAAAAAGTAACGAAGAATAGGTTACGAGAGGGGAGATGGAAGATGCATCTTTACGATTTGAGTTGAGAGTTTATTAAGATGGTTACGATAGGATGTAATCAAGTTTCGGATGCAATAGCGACAGGAAAATAAAGTTAATTCTCGACCTGCCTTAGGTTTACAGATTAGGTATATCCTTTCTTTTCTACCTTTATCCTTTGAATTTTATCTATGGCATTCTATGGCCAAACGCTGTTATTGCATACAGGGAGGTCAGAGCTGAGAAAGTTCTGCCAAAGGCTTGCTGCCCATATGAGTTGTTTTTTTTTATTTAGATTAGTTTCGGAAGCCAGTTTGCTGCCGAAACTAGTCTCATGAATAGTTTTCAGGAAGAACAGTTCTCTCTCATTACAAGCTCGATATTGAGTAAATAACCTTCGATTATCCCTATGCCTAAAGTATGCTGAGTAATGGACAATGGAATTGGATAGAATGGCGTTTTCTGGTGGCAGAAGAACAAGTTGGATTCGAACACACAAGAAATGTTCACAGAACAGACAAGAGTACGATAGAAATTACTTGACAAGACAAATAAAGGCAAGATACCTTCGAGGTCTGTGTCAAAAGAAAAAACATAATATTGGAGGGCGTAAAATTAACTTTACAGAATATTTATTGTGCCCCCATTGTCACAAGCTACGACTTTGTGAAAGGCACCATTGATTATTTTGATGGACTATCATAATATGGCATCACGAAGTCCGCTCAAAGTCTGAGCCACAAACAACTTGAGGTAAGTTTTAACAGACACAAATTAAAAAAAAAAAAATAGTCTGAAATGACAATGGCACTCAATCGCGAACAAACTTTTAAAGGCTTGAAGGTCTGCTATCGAAACAATGGATGTAATCGTCCAAAAGGGATTTTTTTTATGGGGCTATCTGGCGACTGCCGACTTAGGCCTAAGTCGCCGTAAACAAACAGCCTAGTTCTAGGCCACTTTAAAATAACAGGAAACAACAATAACTAAAACAACAATTAAACCTGGTTAAATGAAAGGGAGAAGGCCCCCCCCCCCCAAAAAAAGTCAACAAGTCCCCCAGTCAATGTGCACGCACTCGTCCCGAGTACAAAGGACAGGCGGTAGCGACCCCGGCCATCCCGGTACCGGGACAGGTAACGTGCGCGAAGATCACCCAGACTGGGACATTCGACAAGAATGTGCCGAACAGTCTGGGGGACAACGCAGTCGTGGCAATACAGCGCAGGCGAGCGCTCCATCAAATAGCAATGCGTCACACGAGTGTGTCCGATTCGGAGACAACAGAAAGCGACGTGCAGCTGTCGCGGCATTGGTGGATAGGTCCATAGGAACAGTCGCGGCGCAATGGTACGCAATTTTAAGTTCCCTTCGACCGTCTACCATCTTCTTTACCAAGCAGTCCGAAGAGCTGCCCGTATTCCTGCCATGCAGTCAGTGTGAGGAAGAGCGAAACGCTGGTCCGGTTGCAGAGTCCTCGCGGACTCTTTGGCGCCCTCATCGGCGCGATCATTCCCCGCAATTCCTACATATCCAAGAACCCAGCAGAAGATAATCTCGACATCCACCCAGCTTGCCAAAACCGTAGCGTCACGAAAAATCGCGAATCATAGGGTGCAGAGATTCCAATGCCCCAAGAGCACAAAGGTCAGTCTGTGAGTCGCTATAAATCACGATCCGGTCTCCGAACCACGCACGTCACGTAATCTCCCGTAGCGAGTGGTGTATTGCCAATAACTCAGCCGTGAAGACAGACGGACCACCCGGTAGAGCCCCACTGACTTGAAACAGAGAGGACACGGCATAGAAGCCGACCCCCTCTTCGAACTTGGAGCAATCTGTATACACTGGCACGGTTCCAGCGTGACAGGAGATGTGCTCTAAAAAGACCGAACGCAATACTCCCGGCGCTGTACAAGCATTCGGAGCAGAGGAGTGGCGACAAATAGCCAACGGTGATACCCTCCAGGGTGGCGTTCTGGGCAGAACCAGGGATGCCACCAGCCCGAGAGCTATATCTAGCTTTCGAAGGAGTTTCCTAGCACTAAACCCTAAGGGCTTAGGGTATGACTTGCGTCTCTCGGCGGCATAAGCACCGTCGAGATCAGCTGCGGATGCTTTGAGAGCCGTTGGCGACAAAGGGATACGCTGCGCTCGTGCGTACAGGCGGGTAATGCATTGTGCAAGGCGCATAGATAATGGCATCTCTCCAGGATCGACAAGCAGGCTCTCAATAGGGAGGGTGCGGAAGGCACCGGTCGCCAAGCGAAGGTCGGTGAGGTGGATCGAGTCCATCTTCAACAATACACGCTCGGCTGTGGATGCATAAAACAAACATCTGTAGTCGAGCTTCGAAGGACAAAGGATCGATAAAAGTCACGGAACGAAGAATATCCATGGCGCGGGTACAAGAGACCCTAAGGCTGTGAATATGAGCCTCCCAGGTGAGGCGTCGGTCAAATACAAGGCCAAGGAAACGGTGCGATTCAACTACTTCCAGGCGCACCACATTAAGAAACAAATCTGGGTCGGGGTGGAGCCGTGGATGGCGGCAGAAGTGCACCACCTTAGTCTTGGCCAAAGAAAAGCGAAACCTGTGCGTTTCAGCATAGCGAGGGACGCGGTTCAAAGCCTGTTGGAGTCAACGCTCCAGAGGTGGCATCTGGGAAACGCCAAAAGAGATCGAAAGGTCGTCCACGTAGAGCGTAGCAAGAACATCTTCTGGTAGCACCGAGGTAATTCGGTTGATGCTCAAGGCAAAGAGGGTAACGCTGAGGACACTTCCCTGCGGGACACCCTAATTCTGCTAAATTAGGCCGGAGAGGGCTCCCCACACCAGTACGCAGAATCGGCGATCTCGCATAAATTCAGATATAAAGACCGGGAGGCGTCCACATCGTGTAGAGGGTCTCCATGATACCGTATCGCCATGCAGTATCATAAGCCTTCTCCAAATCGAAAAACATTGTGGTGAAGTGCTGTCCATGAAGGAAGGCCTCACAGACAGCATTTTCCAGTCAAAGCAGTGAATCCGACATGGAATGTAACTTGCAGAAGCTGCACTGCACAGAACACAAATGGCCTCCACTGTCCATCAAATGGCTAATCTAACATTTACCAATTACTCCATCAACTTGTACACGCAGGACGTTAGAGAAATTGGGCGGAAATCGGCCAGGGTAGAATGATCTCTCCCCGGTTTGCGAAAGGCTAGCACAGTAGCAATTCGCCAGGAGTGAGGGAGGTTACCCTCTATGCAGATCCTGTTTTACAAATCTAGCAGAAAGGCCATGCCTCGCTCACCCAGGTGTCGAAGCCTGGCGTACGGGACACCGTCCGGACCATGGGTGGTGTCGCAAGCGAAGCAAAAGTGGAACGCAACTCACTCACAGTAAACCTGTCATTGAAGGGCTCTCCACCTCTGGAGGTAAATTCCAGCCGGCAGCCTTCCGCAACATTGAATGCTGGCGGAGCAGCATCCCGGCTAAGAATACGGAGAAAGCAGGTGCGAAGGATTCCCCCACGGACGCAGGATCTGAGATTGCGTTCCCATTCTCTTCGAAAACGGAGGGGGGGGGGGTTCCTGACAGAACTTGCCCCGAATCTTTTTGACTCGCTTCCACACCTCTGCCTGAGGGGTCTTCCCATTAAGTGAAGAAACGTATGCCCGCCAAGAAGAGCGGGGGCGTACTTCAAAATATACCGGAACCTAGCCCTAGCCCGACGAAATTCGCCGATAGCGAAATCGTTCCGGCGGCACTTATAGCGCATGTAGGCATAACGCTTCTGTTTGAGGGCCGTCTTAAACTCAGCCGACGACCATGGGAGTGGTCGGCGTGCGAAACGGCCAGACGTTCTGGGAATAGTAGTCAGGCCCGAGGCAATGAGGTTGCCGGAGAACTCAATGGCCTCATCTACCGACCTAAACTCCTTGACTGAGATGGAGAATTCAGTCATTTCCTGAAATGCAGGCCGCCGCGCCAAGCACCACCGAGGTGTGCTCTCAGGCGGCAGCGGCCCAGAAAATTATATTTGAATGGGAAAGTGATCACTACCATGGAGATCATCGACCACCCCCCAATCTAAATCAGGCTGTGCATCCGAAGAGCACAAAGATAGGTCAAGGCAAGAAAATGAAGCAGTTCTCGGGCAGTGATGCGTAAATTCACCCACATTTAGGACATCTATCTCAAGCGCTTCGATCAGATCGGCAAGGATTTGTCCCCTGGAATTTATTGAGTAGTCTCCCCAGAGAGGATGTCTGCCATTTAGATCTCCAAGCAAGAGAAAGGGCCTCAGCAACTATGCCACGACGCGGCGTAAGTCCCTGCGTCGAAGTCAGCTGACACTGGAATGTATGCAGAAATAACAGTATACCTTCTATCTTGGTGAAGCTGCAAAGCCACTGCCTGAAAGAAGGTATCTAAAGTGAAAAATACAACGGAAACATCATGCCGGGTGTAAACCGCGCATCTCACAGCCCAGCCCCCATCTCGTGGTCATGGGGTCGCAAAACCCTTATACCCCGTGAGGGTGGGCAAGGAAAACGCACCTAGCATGGTCTCCTCTAGAAAAATAGCTAACAGGGAACGGAACGAGACGAGCCTCCGCAGCTCCTCCCAGTTGGCCCGGAGTCCACGGCAATTCCATTGAAGGAATATGCCCTCCAGGCCTAGCTCGGAGGAGACGCGGGGGCCCCGTTCTAACAGAAGACCCTCACGGGAATGGCAGTACGCTTCCCAGATGCAGAACCTCGGGCGCTGTTGGCAAGACAATGCGCTGAAGGCGCAGTCGCCTTCGAGGCCTTATTGGGGGAAGTTGGGCTCGCAATGCAAGTCTTTTCCTCCCTCCGCCTCGAAACCTTAGGCAGGCGTTGCGGCTTCGGAAGCAGGGGCGGCCCTCTTTTTGCGGATCCACCGTTTCCGAGCCACTAAGCCCACCACTAGGCGTGGGCGAAGGAGCCGAAGCTCGTTTGATGCTGTCTTCCTTTCAGGGGACAGCTTTAGGAATCCCATAAGATAGCCTGGTGACCAACTTCATGGGCGTTGCCTCCTGTGAGTCTAACGACTCGGTGGAGGCGCGTGGCCGTTTCGCCTTACGGGAAACGGTCACGCTGGGGGAAGAGGGGGGAGCCGTGGTTTTAGCCGGGTCTGAGTATGAACCCTTTTTGCCGCCAGCTTTACAAGGGGAGCGCCCGTGTTGGGTAGAGACCGCAGAAGGGCTCCGAATGGGCGCGGAAACAACCGTGCTCGATGGCCTGGATGGGCCAGGACCAAGTCCTTAGCCTCGCGGAATGAGAGTCGATCCTGTGACTGAACGGCCAGGATTTCTTTCTCAAGGGGATATGCACCACATTGCTTCGAAGCAACAGGGTGCGGCTCTCCGCAATTGACACACTTGGCCACACACGATTTGGACTTATCGTGTGCGACCTTCGAGTAATTTACCTAGACTTCGGGTGTCCCGACTTTGCACGTCTACATGAGCGATTCGTATGGCCGAAGCGGTGACAGTAATAGCACCGCCACGGCAGTGGCAAGAATGCCTTCACGCGGTAGCGGTACCAACCGGCACGCACCGACTCGGGGAGCTTGTCACAGTCGAACGTGACGAAGAGTGTAGGGGTGGTCTCGAGGCCCCTCCCTGTTTTCTCATCACACGTTCGACCTTGACCGCCCCATGGCCGGCCAGCTCTAGGGTGATGTCCTCAATGGAGTAGTCAACGAGTTCCCTCGCATAAACTACTCTTTTCACAAAGTTCATGGTAGAGTGCGGCGTCACACTCACCGGGGTGCCATGAAGTGTCCGAAGAGCACTTATCTTGGCCGCCTCGGCAGGATTCGCCAGAAGGCTCCCGTCCGAGAAACGGGTGACCTTCGGCTCTCTACCAATTGCACTAGCTAATCCTCTCCTCTGATGGATCATGTTGCCCTTGGACAACATGGTGCCATCCGTAGAGCGAATCACGAGGAAGCGTTTGAAGCCAGCAGGCTCAAAAACGCCAGGTAACTTCTGAATGAGGGGCCCCGATGTCATCGAGGCACCGCCCTGTGCACTTTTGGTCTTAGTCAGGGGCTCGCAACCGGGGGGGCAGAGGGGCCGGATGTGCCGATCTTGGCTTGGTCACTTGCCAGAGTGGAGCAGACCCATCTGTCCCCGCAGCCCCCGCGGATGGAGAGGAGCCCCGAGTCTTCTTTGTCTTTTTGGTCTTGGTCTTTTTTGGAGAGGAGGGCGGGGAATGAACCCGCTTCTCACCCCCGCCGGTAGAAGCCCCTAGGCCAGATGTACCGGCCTCAGCCAGGTCCTTCTCCGAAATGGACAAGGTCCTGGCGGTCGTAGGGGCATCATCCGGAGGAGATACATCTCCTCCTTGTACTGCCTCAGAATTCCCAGCCGTTTGAGGAGGACCTTGCATAGAGGCGGATTCGGGTTCGGTGCTTGGCGCCGAGCCCGGATTCCCCCCCATGGAAGGCCCTATCGTCTGAGGCTGGTTTTCCTCAAGGACCATGTCTATCACAGGAGGGGCCTCCAGTTGGCCATGCCCTCCCAGGACATCGCAGGTCCCCTTGGCAGCGTCATGAGTCTTTTGTGGGGAGGCACAGGCCTTGACCCCGGCAAGGTTTAATATTCTTGCCAGAAGGTCTTTTGAGGGAAGCGACCGAAGGGGCCTGGCTTTCCTCTCCCCCCTAAGGGGGTTTGCCCTACCGAGCCGCTTACACGAGGGGCGGTCGGCAGGCTTTCTTGGCAGTCCCCTTAGAAAGAAAAGGAGGGACTGCCGCTGGAAATAGGGAGGTGCCCGAAAGCACCTCTAGAGAAGGGGGTGAGATGGAGTCCCCTACACCCTTAGGCGTAAGAGAGGAGTAAGCCTCCTCTCCGGTTAAAAAAGTATGGAGGCTCCCCTGCGCAAGCACAAGGTGGGGGACCTCCATTTTTTCGGTGGAGCGCCGAGGGAGGCTCTGTTGATGTTCTTGGGAAAGTTGGGGGTTGTTTTTTTTTTATATTCATCATTGGGCATGTTGACCCTCTTTTTTTACACGGGACGCAATAGCTCACCACCTCTCACAGTTGCCCGCAGTGCAAGAGGTGCTTGCAGGCCCGGCAGAGCCAGGCGCCGCCATTTGGGACCACCCCTCCCGCCTGGTGGCCTGGCAGTCCATCGGCATGGCGGCTCCACCTTAGACACGGCGTAAAATTGATAGAATGTGAAGAGGAGAGGAAAAGGGATGTGAGGAAGGTATGGGTGGGGATGAAGCAGGTTGTTTAAAAAAACCCATCCCGAACCGGAGCTAGGGGGTTAGGGAACATTGTCCCCTCCCCCCTCAGCCCCGATCCGGGGCGGTTGGCTTGAGGTCAGCATCTACCCTGTGAAATTAGAGGCTGACCAGAGAAAGTTGTGGGAGAGGTTGTATTAAAAGCGACGAGGTAGGAGAGAAATACAGGCTATCTGAAGGAAGAAGAGAGGCTAAGCTGGGGCCGGACGGAGCGCTGGATCCCGTCAGCACGGCGGCCAGGATGGCAAATCGTCCAAAAGGGAAAGAGAGGCCCTGAAAAAAAGACATAAATAAATGGTGCCTGACCGCTCAACAACACAAATGATTGCTCAAACGGTGGGAGGGGAAGGGGGCTACGAGCACTCAAATGACCTGTCGTCAACACTTTCTTGCTTGACGATCAACAATCTCGAAAATGTCACAAACAATGGACAACATTTGGAATAAAAAAAGTGAAGAAATTAAGTACAAAGCTAGATAAGAGAGGGAGAATAGAGCTTGAAAAATATAGCTTACCTTCACAAATATGTTTAAGGATCGGTCATCCGGATTCCAGGCGTGTTTTACGCACGCTTCTGTGGTGACAGGGGGCATATCTAAGAGCATATCGAGGCGTTTGGGCCGCGCTAAGTCGGGAGACATAGCGAGATCGCGAGTGAGGCGAGGCTGAAGAGACCCCGTCTCGCCCCGACCCAATTTCATTCCACCTAGAGATAAAAAAAACAAACCCCGAATTGAAATTCCGCAACTCTGATTGTAAAAAAAAAAAATAATCTTCACATGTATTTTAAATTAAGAAGCGCGAACCAACGTGATCATATCCTCCAGACAGTCTTGAGGCGATGTTTAAGTGTTGATATTAGGCGAAGTGAAAATCTGTTAGAAGATACTTAAACTGAGTAATCTAAAAGATTACTTTGGTCACTCGGGAACGAGGTGGCAACTGTCCAAGAACCAATGTCGACAGATCCCCTTGCGCCTCCCCCCTACCCACCTCCTAAACAAGCAAACCCGTACGTATTTGCGCAAAGGATACGAATCGGTAGAAGCAGCCTTCAAAGAGGAAAGAAGTATGAGAAATAACGCTAAGCTTCTTAACGCCAACGGGGGAGGGAATAAAAACTACGTCACCAGGAATTTCACAACATATGAAAGGAGGAAACCAAGTTATTGAGCCTTTAATAGCGAGTGATTACAGATAGGCGCAAGCAAATTTAAGCTAGGCTATTTGCTCACTAGAGCAGTCTTCCCCCTGTTTACTGAGCGCATCCTCCATTCATTCGCACCAAAACGTACTGAGGATTGTTATAATTTGCGTCTAATTTCATATTTTCATAAAAAAATTTACACTAGAACAACTACGCCGTCCCCAACGCCGACCAGACTACGAACGCATTGCAGAGCATCATAGACTAAAGGAACTCGCCTTGAATTTCATTATGAGCTAGTGGAATAAATACTACGCACAAACAAACACCACGCCTCATCCTCTTCAATCACCCCCTCCCCCACAAAAACTTCAATGAAACGGAACCGGTATTGTGTCATAACCTTCCCGTCGGTCAGTTCAAGGTGCGAGTTCAAGGTGAAATAAGAGTTCAGTTTTATGAATAAGAGGCTCGTTATAATCCTATTGTTACTAAACAATTTGGCTCATTTAATATTGAAAACTCCAGAGAATGCGACATAACTGCTGTCTTATCTACTGACAGGAGAAACGGACTTGTTTCGAGTCTCTAACAAGGCACAAGTTACTCAACTCTGGTGGGTGTTACTTTAAGGCTGAGCAATCTCTTTGTTGGCACATATTCAAGCCCCGACGCTTACTTATACACGATAATGCTTACAAGCACAAAATGAGGAAAATAATCGATTATGATAACCAGAAAAACAATAGGGAGTAGCAAATAAATTTCAGACTACGGACTGGGCGTGCGTGAAGCCACAAGATAACAAGAACACCCACCACCACGCTCTTTGATCATGAGTGTTTCAGAAGCAGTTTTAAAAGAAAATGTAGTCTACAAGGCATTATCGGACACTATGATACATACCAACGACCAATAACGGCATTTGTCCAATCTATTTTCATATTAACTTCTAGTTTTAAATATTTATATATATACGAAAAACAAAAAAAAATGACTCATTCTTGAAACATTCCCGACAATCTACCCTAGTCACGAACAAACAAAAGGAAACTTATTCAAATAACGTTGGTAAATCCAAGACAATTCAATTCTGAGAAGAAGCCTCGTTTGGGAACTCGGAAGAAACACTTGAGGAGAAATACTTAAGAGAAATTGATTTTACTTCTAGGAACGGGTGAAATAGAGGCTAATTCAGAAATATCATTGATATAAACTAATAAAAGGCTTCGTCGTCGTATGACCATGACAAGTTTTTGATGAGAAGCCTTTCAAAACTAAACAAAAATATTAAAAAAAGTTGGTTCCCGTGCTACGTATAGTTCAATGCCAATATCGAGGGTTCAAAACCTAATTTCGTACGCGTCTCAAACTAAGATTGGAAGCTACAAAATGGAATAACTAACAACTAAATGTAGATTTATATACAAACAACCGCATTAAGCAATCTATTCCTAGAGCTGAATTTAAATAAGGTTGATATGTACATATACATACATATGCACTGACCTTTAGGAGGCAATTTTTCTTACCTGTCAAGGAAAACCTAAGCCGATATTTGCCTTAAATGGCGCCTTAGAACGCATGGATAAGCCTTACAGGCCAAGTCTGGCTAATACATCGGTGAAATAATGACACGAGGCTAAATGTCTAGTTCCTATCATAAATACTGACTATGATTTTTAAAAAATAGACTGAAATTACGACAGAAATAAGCTGGCGGTTAAAAAAAAATAGTGACCTTCTAGGTAGAGAGAAGTTTGTACGTGCGTGCACTAGGCAAGCTTGGTTGCGAGAGTTCTTCTTCACCTGCCAAACATAAGACGCGAAAATGTAGTTTATATTCCACCATTTTTCATTTTTGCATAAACGCTTCGTTTTAGGAGAAAAAATTATTTTTAATAAATTTTGTCTTCCATAAAACCAATCGAAATTTCAGGAACGCGAAAAACGAAACAAAAGACAAACTTCAAATCCAACCTTTTATAGACCACCTGACTATATATAAAAAACGCAACGTTCAAGGTCAGATACAAAGTTTCGTACAAGTGTTTCACGCATACACAGTTCGTCAACCCAAGTCTGAGAGGAAGAGCTTTGAAGCGAAACGAAAAACAACAATAAGCTGAGCAGCTGTTTCTTCCAAATTATTAATAGACGAGCCATCAGCGCCCCCCCACCCCGTGTCTCACGGACCGAAGCCGGGATGGGAGAATGACAGGCTTCATTTCCTCTCTTCACACACAACCCACTCACTATAAATATGATATGCATGATGATTGTACTGATGCGGAGGGGATGTTTCGGCTAACAACACATCCACACTGGCCATCGCGGGGTCACTGATGCTGCGAGATGAAGGGGGATCGAGGTCGTCCTCCTCGAATTCGTCAGAGTCCTTCGGGAGCGAGCTGAGACTAAGCGAAGAGGACGAGAGCGACCCCGGGGAAGAGTCGAGCGAATGAGAGACCTCAGGCTGGCTTCCAGGCGACCGGGACGCCGCGAACGAACTGAGCGTGAGATTGGTGAGAAGGGACGGCTGGGAGGTTGTGGTAATCGTGGAGGTTCTCCAGCGCAGCCTCGAGGAGCGTCGCAGTCCCGCCAAGCAGCACAACAAAGCGCAATCGGGGGCGGGAAGATGAGGTCGCAGGAAATTCAGCGCGGAGCGGAGGTTGCGACGCCGAAGCAGGTTGAGAAAAGAGGACAAGGAATTCGGCACTCGGGCGGTGCGGGCGCGACATAGGACCTCGTGAGCAGCCTGGGCTCGCTCCAATGCCCCAGGGAGCCTTGGGCTCTCGCTATCACATACGAAATGGAGCCGTTCCTTTCGCGAGAACACACCAGTCATTCCCTCGTCGCTCGAGTCAGAAAAGTCAGTGTCACCGGGCATTTCACGCACTGGCAATACTTTGGTCATGGGGAGAAGAGCTGCTTCCGGCTGGCAGCTACAATCGTCATCGCTTCTCATCTCGTCAGATAGAGGATCGGAAGCACAACTATATTCGAGGGAGAAGGGGAATATGGCGCTCGATTCTTCTTCCTTCTCGTGCGATCGTAGTCGGGTGCAAGAACAAACGTCCTTACAGGAGGACCAATCGCACGAGCGACTGTGTTGGAGGAGTGTGGATAAAGAACGGGATCGGTAACCAGTCTCACCAAAGTGCGTGCTCGGGGGTTGGAAGTGAGGTTCACCGCAATGCGACGGGCGTCGCTTTGGGGATGAGCGACATGCAAAATGGCTGGAAAGGCCACAGGGCGAGGAAGAGGCGGAGGAGGTCACCGATGTCTCGGGACATAGTGGATCAGTTAAATGCATCCTTAAAATATTGTCGCACATTGGCATAATTTCTGGCTGAATAAAAGGCCTTTTTAAAAACAGGATACCTTTTTCCCTCTCATCTAAACACCACTGGCCTCCGATTTTAAGTAGATTAGAAGTGAGAACAAACACCTTTGTGTGCTAGGATAAAACACTCGCCCTTCTCCTTACAGCCGTAAACCACAACAATAATTCCACTAAAGTTCGATACTTGTCGAGAGTCAGTACGGTTCGATAACGGAAAGGAGCAGAGAAGACATCCGATCGCACACAACGACAGCACGCAACAGACGGCAGGAAGAGGCGGATGTTGCTGGTGTCGAGGCAAGCAAGCTTCTGGGGTTCCTCGCTCTCTAGTCGCTGCTCTTGGGCTTCGATCAGTTACAAAGGGGAAAGTCTATTACTCATGGCTAATGAATGAAATGTCGCACGCTTTTATGCAGGTGCGTGCGTGCCATTGGCTGCAAGATTGGCAGAAACAAGGTGACGCATGCCGCATCGACAGAAATGTGCACAAAAAGGGTATAGATAACTAATAGAATTTTATGACAGGGTCTGATCTCTCACAATAACTGGGTGGAGGGTTCATGAGATCGGTAAAAGAGAGGGAGGGACGGAGGCAAGGAAACAACGAGGAGGTTGGTGCATTTTGAGCCGTTGATACGAAATCTTGCAAACCTTTGTACATGAATATTACTAAAAGTCTTTTTAATAAAGTCTAATCATAGTATTTGCATCCAGTAGAGAAAGACGAAGCGAAAAAATAAAGAAATCTATAGCGAGGGGTTGTAGGGGCGTATAACCTCCACGAAAAAGTCCACACAAAGAACACATTCAAAAGTACGGCCTAGAGCATCCTTGTGCAGGGAAATAGCGAGTAAATATAATGGGATGAAACTTTGCTATTCCAAAATCGTATTAGAATTACTCCTACTTTGCTTGTGTAAGATTACTGGGTACTAGTGTGCACACTAAGTTTCTAAAAATACAATTTTATGATGGGGGATGATCTGCCAGTATTAATGGGGTGAGCTGAGAAAGAGCGGGGGGGATGGGATACGTACCCCATTTTTGCATCACCTCTGCAGACCTTGCTTGTGTAGCCCTGGGTGCCCAAGTAGCTTCCACATCTGCCACTTTCAATGTCAACAAAAACTACCATATTCAAGGCAGGATAAGCCAAGGCTAAAGGAAGGTGAAAGGGTTTCCGAAGTGTGTTTTCAAGAAAAAGACGTCGAAGATTAACAATTTTCTGGATGGATTACCTGCAAAACAGCAAATGGATTTAGGAGATAAGATGTAACCATCTCACTCCTCCACAGCGACGGAGGGATTTAATTGCAATCCCTACATCACCAACTTAGTATTTGTTTCTACTGTGCCAGGACGCTTTATTTGCTTCTAATCCGCGATCGCGCAAAATCATAGGGGTGGAAATGGGCCATTATGTGATACGGGCTGTCAGCATTTAAGAACCGGCAGGAAAGGCAAACATGATCCCCAGGGATCGAACCCGACTACCTAGTCAGCAACAACGAATGCACCACTAGTACTATGATTAAGGGCGGCCACGATTTGATTATAAATTGGGAGGGGAGAATGCAAATAAAAAGTGGATCGTGTGCAAGACTTAAAAATAGGTGAGGTAATTCGGTGATGCAATTAGTGTTCGCATTTTTTTCGGGCTCAAAGTTTTAACTGCCAGGCTCTATGATGAGCAGAGCGGCGAATAAAAACGCCCTATGCGACTGCACGTTTTTTTTTCTTTAGAAACAAAAACAGAATGTGTGGGACGCTGGCAGTCTTTACATAGGTATTTTGTTTTTATTTTAAGAACAAGGCGTCAGCACTAAGAACATAGCCTCCGCAACACCTATTAATCTACATCTAGACGTAAAAAAAATTTACTCATGGTATATGTCAGCTAAAAAGTAAGACTAATAAAATAAAAGCTAAAACCAAATCATACCACGACAAAGTCACCCAAAAGGAGCCTCCGCCCTCAAGGACCCTGGAATACCCCCAAATAGCCCCTGGCTTCAAGCTAAGTTCAGATACCTTTGAATTTTTATTTTTTATTTTAGGAGCCCATCTGGTGACTGCCTACTTGGGCATAAGTCGCCGTATTCACTACAACATACTACTAGGGTATATTAAAAACCCCCCAAGAATTAACAATATGTAAATAACAAATAATAACGCTAAATTTTATTTTTTTTTTTTTTATAGAGCCCATCTGGCAACTACCCACTTGGGCATAAGTCGCCGAAAAACACGACAGCCTAGAATTAGGCTACTTTAAAGTTAAAATATGAAAACTTAACAATCAATATAAATTTGAAAAACTTAACAATCGAAGCAATCTCCGGCAGCGGGGGGAGGTCCCCCTCACCCCGGTGCAGGAGAGTGCAATCTAAAACAAAACAATAACAAAAAAAGGAACCTTAAATAAAGGGGAGAAGGCCGGCCTCCCCCAAAAAGTCAATAAGTCCACCAGTCATGGTGCACGCACTCGTCCCGAGTACAAGGGACAGGCGGTAGCGACCCCGCCCATCCCGGTACCGAGACAGGTATCGTGCGCGAAGATCACCCAGACTGGGACATTCGACAAGAATATGCCGAACAGTCTGGGGGACGACGCAGTCGTTGCAATAGGGCACATGCGAGCGCTCCACCAAGTAACGATGCGTCACACGAGTGTGTCCGATTCGAAGACGACAGAAAGCAACCTGAAGCCGCCGCGGCATTGGGGGATAGGTCCATGGGAACAGTCGCGGCGCAATGGCACGCAACTTTAAGTTCCCCTCGACCGTCTCCCATCTTCTTTGCCAAGCAGTCCGAAGAGCTGCCCGTATTCCTGCCATGTAGTCGGTGTGAGGAAGAGCGAAACGCTGGTCCGGTCGCAGAGTCCTCGCGGACTCTTTGGCGCCCTCATCGGCGCGCTCATTCCCCGCAATTCCTACATGTCCAGGAACCCAGCAGAAGATAATCTCGACATCTGCCCGGCTCGCCAAAACCGTGGCGTCACGGATTTCGCGAACCAGGGGATGCGGAGATTCCAATGCCCCGAGAGCACTCAGGGCGCTTTGTGAGTCGCTATAAATCACAATCCGGTCTCCGAACCGGGCACGTCGCGTAATCTCCCGTACCGAGTGGTGTATTGCCAACAGCTCGGCCGTGAAGACAGACGCAGCGCCTGGTAGAGCCCCGCTGACTTCAAACAGAGGGGATACGGCGTGGAAGCCGACCCCCTCTTGGGACTTGGAGCCATCCGTATACACTGGCACGGTACCAGCGTGACACGATGTGTGCTCCACAAATAGCCAAATGTGGTACCCTCCAGGGTGGCGTCCTGGGCAGAACCAGGGGCGCCACCGGCCCGAGAGCTATATCTAGCTCTCGAAGGAGTTTCCTGGCCCTAAACCCAAAGGGCTTAGGGTATGACTGGCGTCTCTCGGCGGCATAGGCACCATCGAGATCAGCTGCGGATGCAGTGAGAGCTGTTGGCGACTGGGGGAGGCGCCGGGCTCGCGCGTACAGGCGAGTGATGCACTGCACGCGGCGCAGAGCGAGTGGCATCTCCCCAGCATCGACCAACAGGCTCTCAATGGGGGAAGTGCGGAAGGCACCGGTCGCAAGGCGAAGGCCGGTGTGGTGGATCGAATCCACCTTCCGCAATAAACGCTCGGCTGCGGATGCATAAAACTCGCATCCGTAGTCGAGCTTCGAGCGAACAAAGGATCGATAAAAAAGTAAGGCGGTAGCCCTATCAGCGCCCCAAGCGCTGAACGTCACGGAACGGAGAATGTCCATGGCGCGGGTACAAGAGACCCTAAGGCTGCAAATGTGAGCCTCCGAGGTGAGGCGTCGGTCGAATACAAGACCAAGGAAACGGTGCGACTCAACCACATCCAGGCGCACCCCATTAAGAAACAAATCTGGGTCGGGGTGAAGCCGTGGATGGCGGCAGAAGTGCACCACCTTAGTCTTGGCCAAAGAAAACCGAAACCTGTGCGCTTCGGCATAGCGAGAGACGCGGTTCAATGCCTGTTGGAGTCGGCGCTCCAGAGTTGGCATCTGGGCCGCGCCAAAAGAGATCGAAAGGTCGTCCACGTAGAGCGTAGCGAGAACATCTTCCGGCAGCACCGAGGTGATGCCGTTGATGCTCAGGGCAAAGAGTGTGACACTGAGGACACTTCCCTGCGGGACACCCTCTTCCTGCTCCTTTGGGCCGGAGAGGGCTCCCCCCACCCGTACGCGGAATCGACGATCTCGCAAAAATTCAGATATAAACATTGGGAGGCGTCCCCTCGCCCCCATCGTGTGGAGAGTCTCCATGATACCGTATCGCCATGCGGTATCATAGGCTTTCTCCAGATCAAAAAACACCGTGGCGTAGTGCTGTCTACGAAGGAAAGCCTCGCAGACGGCATTTTCCAGTCGGAGCAGAGCATCCGACGTGGAGTGGAACTTACGGAAGCCGCACTGTGCAGAAGACAGATGGCCTCCGCTGTCCAGGAAATAGGCTAATCTAACATTTACCAATTTCTCCATCAACTTGCACACGCAAGAGGTTAGAGAGATTGGGCGGAAACCGGTCGGAGTAGAGTGATCTCTCCCCGGCTTGCGAAAGGCGAGCACAGTAGCGATTCGCCAGGAGTCTGGGAGGAGACCTTCCACCCAGATCCTGTTGAACAAATCTAATAGAAAGGCCATGCCTCGCTCACCCAGGTGTCGAAGCATGGCGTACGGGACATCGTCCGGACCATGGGCGGTGTCCGCGCACGAAGCGAGAGCGGAACGCAACTCACTCACAGTAAACTTGTCGTTGAAGGGATCTCCGCCTCTGGAGGTAAAGTCCAGCCGGCGGCCTTCCGCGACATCACGACGTGCATTGAATGCTGGCGGAGCAGCATCACGGCTAGAGAATGCGGAAAAAGCGGTCGCTAAGGATTCCGCCACGGACGCGGGGTCCGAGATTGCGGTCCCATTCTCCTGGAGAACGGGAGGGGGGTCCTGCGAGAACTTGCCCCGAATCCTTTTGACTCGCTTCCACACCTCAGCTAAAGGGGTCTTCCCGTTAAGTGAAGACACGTATGCCCGCCAAGAAGAGCGGCGGGCGTGCTTCGAAATATACCGGAACCTAGCCCTAGCCCGACGAAATTCAGCGACGGTGAAATCGTTCGGGCGGCGCTTATAGCGCATGTAGGCATAACGCTTCTGTTTGAGGGCCGTCTCACACTCGGCCGACCACCATGGGAGTGGTCGGCGTGCAAAACGGCCAGACGTCCTAGGAATAGTAGTCAGGCCCACGGCGATGAGGTTGCCGGAGAAGAACTCGACGGCCTCATCTACCGACCTAAACTCCTTGACTGAGATAGAGAATTCAGTCATTTCCTGAAATGCAGGCCACCGCGCCCGCGCCAAGCACCACCGAGGTGGTCTCTCAGGCGGCAGTTGCCCTGAAAATGATATTTGAATGGGAAAGTGATCACTACCATGGAGGTCATCGACCACCCCCCAATCAAAATCAGGCTGTGCATCCGAAGAGCACAAAGATAGGTCAAGGCAAGAAAATGAAGCGGTTCTCGGACAGTGATGCGTAAACTCATCCACGTTTAGGACACCCATCTCAAGCTCTTCGATCAGATCGGCAAGGACTTGTCCCCTGGGATTTATGGTGTAATCTCCCCAGAGAGGATGCCTGCCGTTCAGATCTCCAAGCAAGAGATAGGGCCTCGGCAACCGTGCCACGACGCGGCGAAAGTCCCCCGCGTCGAAGTCAGCTGACGGTGGAATGTACGCAGAAATGATAGTATACCTCCTATCCAGGTGCAGCTGCACAGCCACTGCCTGAAAGGAGGTATCTAAAGAGAAAGGAAGAACGGAGACATCATGCCGGGTGTAAACCGCGCATCCCCCAGCCCGGCCGTCCCGCGGTGGTTGGGTCGCAAGACCCTTATACCCCGGGAGGGCAGGCAGGGGGCACGCGCCTAGCATGGTCTCCTGCAAAAAAATAGCTAACGGGGAACGGGATGAGGCGAGCCTCCGCAGCTCCTCCCAGTTGGCCCGGAGTCCACGGCAATTCCATTGAAGGAATATGCCCTCCAGGCCTAGCTCGGAGGAGACGCGGGGGTCCTCCTCGAATTGAAGACCCTCACGGGAATGGCCGTACGCTTCCCGGGGGCAGAACCCCGGGCGCTGTTGGCCGGACAAAGCGCTGAAGGCGCTGTCGCCTTCGAGGACTTATTGGGGGAGGTTGGGCTCGCCATGCGAGTCTTTTCCTCCCTCCGCCTCGAAACTTTAGGCGGGCGTTGCGGCTTCGGAGGCGGGGGGCCCTCTTTTCGAGGAACCACCGTCTCCGAGCAACTCGCTCCACCTCGGGGCGTGGGCAAAGGGGCCGAAGCTCCTTTGTTGCTGTCCTCCTTTCGGGGAACAGCTTTAGGAACCCCGGAAGATGGCCTAGCGACCATCTTCAGGGGTGATGCCTCCTGTGAGTCTAACGACTCGGTGGAGGCGCGTGGCCGTTTCGCTTTACGCGAAACGGTCACGCTGGGGGAAGAGGGGGGAGCCCTGGTTTTAGCCGGGGCAGGGTATGAACCCTTTTTGCCGCCAGCTTTACCAGGGGAGCGCCCAGGTTGGGTAGAGCCCACAGAAGGGCTCCGAATGGGCGCGGAAACAACCGTGCTCGTTGGCCTGGATGGGCCAGGAGCAGAGGGTGCCTTTCTAACTATTGAGGCATATGACGTCCCAGGCAGAGCCGGGCGCGCCAGGACCAAGTCCTTTGCCTCGCGGAATGAGAGTCGATCCTGGGCCTGAACGGCCAGGATTTCTTTCTCAAGGAGATATGCACCACATTGCTTCGAAGAAGCAGGGTGCGGCTCTCCGCAATTGACACACTTGGCCACACACGATTTGGACTTATCGTGTGCGACCTTGGAGCAATTTACACAGACTTCGGGTGACCCCGATTTTGCACGTCTACATGATCTATTCGTATGGCCGAAGCGGTGGCAGTAATAGCACCGCCGCGGCAGTGGCACGAATGCCTTCACGCGGTAGCGGTACCAACCGGCACGCACCGACTCAGGGAGCTTGTCACAGTCGAACGTGACGAAGAGTGTAGGGGTGGGTCTCGAGGCCCCTCCCTGTTTTCTCATCACACGTTCGACCTTGACCGCCCCATGGTCGGCCAGCTCTAGGGTGATGTCCTCAATGGAGTAGTCAACAAGTTCCCTCGCATAAACTACTCCTTTCACAAAGTTCATGGTAGAGTGCGGCGTCACACTCACCGGGGTGCCATGAAGTGTCCGAAGAGCACTTATCTTGGCCGCCTCGGCGGGATTCGCCGCATTCGCCAGAAGGCTCCCGTCCGAGAAACGGGTTACCTTCGGCTCTCTACCAATTGCACTAGCTAATCCTCTCCTCTGATGGATCATGTTGCCCTTGGACAACATGGTGCCATCAGTGGAGCGAATAACGAGGAAGCGTTTGAAGCCAGCGGGCTCGAAAACGCCAGGTAACCTCTGAATCAGGGGCCCCGATGTCATCGAGGCTCCGCCCTGTGCATTCTTGGTCTTAGTCGTAGTCATGGGCTCCGCACACGAGGGGGTAGAGGGGCCGGATGTGCCGATCTTGGCTTGGTCGCCTACCAAAGTGGCAGCAGACCCATCCGTCCCCGCAGCCCCCGCGGATGGAGAGGAGCCCCGAGTCTTCTTCGTCTTTTGAGTCTTTTTAGTCTTTTTCTTTTTAGGAGAGGAGGGCGGGGAATGAACCCGCTTTTCACCTCCGCCGGCAGAAGTCCCCAGGCCAGATGGACCAGCCTCAGCCAGGTCTCTCTCCGAAATGGAGAAGGTCCTGGTTGTCGTAGGGGCACCTGTCGGAGGAGATCCCTCCCCTCCTTCTACTGCCTCGGAGCCCTCAGCCATTTGAGGAGGACCTTGCATAGGGGCAGATTCGGGTTCGGTGCTTGGCGCCGAGCCCGAATTCCCCCCCATGGAAGGCCCTACCGTCTGGGGCTGGGTCTCCTCAAGGACCATGTCTATCACAGGAGGGGCCTCCAGTTGGCCATCCCCTCCCAGGACATCGCAGGTCCCCTTGGCAGTATTGTCACTAGTCAGGTGGTGTGGGGAGGCACAGGCCTTGACCCCAGCAAGGTTCAAAATTCTTGCCAGCAGGTCTTTTGAGGGAAGCGACCGAAGGGGCCTGGCTTCCCTCTCCCCCCTAAGGGGGTTTGCCCTACCGAGCCGCTTGCACGAGGGGCGGTCGGCAATGGGCTGCCTGCTGGCTTTCTTGGCAGTCCCCTTAGAAAGCAAAGGAGGGACTGCCGCTGGAGATAGGGAGGTGCCCGAAAGCACCTCCAGAGAAGGGGGTGAGGGGGAGTCCCCTACACCCGTAGGCGTAGGAGAGGAGTAAGCCTCCTCTCCGGTTAAAGAATTATGGAGGGTCCCTTGCGCAAGCACAAGGGGGGGGACCTCCATTTTCTCGGTGGAGCTGCCCGAGGGCGGCTCCGTAGATGTTTTTGGGGAAGTTGGGGGTTGGGGTTTTTGTTTTTTTTCATACATGGGCATGGTGACCCTCTTTTGATTACGGGACGCAATAGCTCATCACCTCTCGCAGTTGCCCGCACTGCGAGAGGTGCTTACAAGCCCGGCAGAGCCAGGCGCCGCCATTCGGGACCACCCCTCCCGCCTGGTGGCCTGGCAGTCCTTCGGCATGGCGGCTCCACCTTGGACACGGCGTAAAAAATATAGGTTGTGAAGAGGAGAGGAAAAGGGATGTGAGGAAGATGTGGGTGGGGATGAAGCAGGTTGTTAAAAAAAACCCATCCCGAACCGGAGCTGAGGGGTTAGGGAACAATGTCCCCTCCCCCCCTCAGCCCCGATCCGGGGTGGTTGGCTTGAGAAGAAGGTCAGCATTCTACCCTGTGAAATTAGAGGCTGACCAGAGAAAGTTGTGGGAGAGGTTGTATGAAAAGCGACGAGGTAGGGGAGAAATCGGGCTATCTGAAGGAAGGAAGAGAGGCTAAGCTGGGTAATAACGCTAAAAAACAAAAAAAAGGCAACAAGAAGGAAGCGGGCTCCAGCGTCGGGATAGGCCCGCCTCCCCGCGGCGCAGGAACATGCGACCTACAACAAACAGCCAAAAAGTCGCATAGTCCGCAAGTATGGGTGTACGAACCAGTACAAGGGACAAGCAATAGCGACCCCGCTTGTGCGCGCAGATCACCCAGAATGGGACATTCAATAAGAATGTGCCGAACAGTCTGGGGAACAAAGCATTCGTCGCAATAAGGCGCGGGCGAGCGAGCGCTCCATCCAATGGCGGTGCGTCCCGCGAGTAAGATACCTTGGAAGAGGCCACGACCAACCTGCCTCAAACACCAGAGGCAGACGGTAACGACCCCGTCGTCGGTGCAGGTTTGTAAACAGCGGGGAAGTTAGGAACAGAGAAAAGGTGTAGAGGTAACCCGAAGAAGAGAGTACTTGGGACAATAATAATTGTATGAACCTGCTTCAGCCCCCAAATTTCCATTGATCACGAACCGGCGCTAGTTCGTCACGCTAGACGTTCCCCCAATACGAAAAAAATAGACTCCTCAATTTCAATGTCATTACCCCTCTTCTTTTTTTATTAACTCCCCGTCTCTTCTTTTTGTCTACAGCCCCCATTTGTCAATGAATCAATAGGCCTTTTAATTCTCTCCCCCCCCTCTCTCAGATATACTTAAGATGAGTCATCACTTTAACAATCACATTTAGGCGATATTCATGGGCGTAGAATAAACATTCCTTTAAATGTATTTTACAGCGTTGCTACAGCAACTTAGCACAGACATGAAGTCATCAAGTACGTCTTCCCAGTCTAAACAAAGTTTTCAAGCCCGTAAATTACTGAAAAACTATACACTAGCTAAACCAGGGCACAATAAAGGCAATCCCCAGTTTGGAATTCTAAGAAAACAAAAAAAAATACTATGAGAGTTGGGCAACTTTGAATAGGTCAGCCGAGAGGAAGCTAAAGTGGTTTGCGTTCATACGCTATTTGGGGGGCATTGGATGACTCAGCCTCAAGAAGATCGATATTGCCATTTATCTCTTGACTATTGCCTTAATCCATTCTTTTCTCACCCCTACCCTCCAACCAAACACACAGGCATGACATGGGGAATTGCATTACAACGGTTACTATTTGAGTCTTTCATTAACACATTAATCATCTTGGCGTAAATGACCTCAGGAGAGCAAAGCTGCTCTAGACAGCTCCCATGTCCCTGCTATTTACTACAGGGTGGGCAAATAAAAAAAACCCAGCCCTAAAAAAACGGAGTTTTCAAGTGAAATTTGAAGAAAAAAAAAACCGGGTTTTTTTTTCAAGAAATGAATGCCATTTATCATTATTTTATTCAAAATTCATATTTGTTTATAATTTCAACAAATATGTATCAAATTAAGGTTATTTCTCTGATACTGACTCATCATAATTCATCTCTCCTTTTACAGGTTATGGCTATCATGGGTACCCACAATTCTCGATCAGTGATCTGTTCTTACTATAATATAAAAATAGAGATAGCTATTCTTTTTCTATGTTATTCTAGTGCTTGTAGCATTTGTTTGTTTTTTTAAACCCAGAATAAAACCTGTTTTTTTTTAAATAACCCAGGTTTTATTAGGCTTTTAAAAAATTTTGGGTTTTTGCCAACCCTGATTTACTAGACCCTACATGATCTTGGTAATTACTAAAGAAAAACATGCTCCTGCTACTTCCTAGACAGTCCGCATGCACTTGCTAGTTCCAAGACAACCCACGTGAACTTGCTACTTACTAGAATAGAAAGCCCATATGAACTTTTGTGGGCTCGACATAATAGAATGTGGTCTTTAAGAGATATAAAATAGCGATCGCAAAGGCAACATCAGTCTTAATTCGGGGTAAGAGGTCTTTAAAAAAATTCTAATATGCAATTATAAAAGAAATATACAGGAATAAATATTGAAAACAAATTCCCTCTTTTATTTCAGTTTCCTTCGATAAGCCACCGCCACCCTCCATGAGTTAAGATCACCCGAGGTGCGCCTCCGTTCATCTATTGACAGGCGCGCAATGAGACCGAATCGCATAGTTTCATTTAAGTAGATTCAAAACTTTAATAATAAAACTACCTTCGTTTCGTTACTCTCGCATTAGAGGGTATTTGATTCGGCTTCAAAGGGCCAAGAAGGGACATCTTTTGGTGCGTGAGCAGAGGAAAATACAGAGTTTACCTATCATATTGAGACATTTACATGCATGCCGTAATTGATTATTTTTTTTTGTGTTAATCTGGCGACTGCCTCCTTGGGCATAATTCTCCATAATCATCCATATTTCAATGCTAGCCTAGTTATATAAAAAACAAACAAAGGCAAATTAAGAAGGAAAAAAGCAGGAAGGATGCACGCTCCGGCTCGCCTCACACCCCGGCGCATGATCAAGCGACTAACAGACAATAAAATAGAGGAAGCCAGATTCCTCCAATAAGTTAAAATCACAAATGTCTGCATGATTTTTTTTTTTTTTAAATTTTATAGAGCCCATCTGGCAACTACCCACTTGGGCATAAGTCGCCGAAAAACACGACAGCCTAGAACTAGGCTACTTTAAAATAAAAATATGAAAACTTAACAATGATATAAATTGGAAAAACTTAACAATCAGGAGGCAATGTCCGGCAGTGGGGGGAGGTCCCCCTCACCCCGGTGCAGGAGAGTGCAACCTACAAACCAAACAATAACAAAAAAAGAACCTTAAATAAAGGGAAGAAGCCCGGCCTCCCCCCAAAAGTCAACAAGTCCACAAGTCAATGTGCACTATGTCTGCATGAACTCATTTCAAGCAAGAGGGACAAGGGGTAACATGCGATAAGATCGCAGAGTGGGACATTCCACAAGAATCTGCCGAACGGTCTTGGAGACTTTGACCGCCCCGTGGTCAGCCAACTCTAAAGTGATGTCTTCTAAGGAGTAGTCCACAAGTTAATGGTAGTGTGTGGCGTCACACTCAACGGCGTATCATTGAGTGTCTGAAGGGCACTAATCATGGCAACCTTGGAAGGGTCCTACGCACTCGTCAGAAGGCTCCCGTCCGAGAAACTGGTCACCTTGAGCTCTCTGATGGATTATGTTGCTTTTAGTCAACATGCTGCCATCGGTGGAGCGAATAACCAGAAAACGTTTGAACCCAGCGGTCTGAGGAACTCCAGGTAGTGTCTGAATGAGGGTCCCCGACGTAATCGATGCTCCTCTTACCGCAATTACGACTTTGGTCTTGGCCTGGTCGCTTGCCAAAGCGGCAGGGAATCAGTCTCCTCCGGAGCCCCAGCGGACGGAGCGTTATCCCTAGTCCTCTGACTTGTTCTTTTTACGAGACGAGGGCGGGGAGTGAGCCCGCTTCTCTCCATCCCTGGAAGCCGCACCAGTCGGGGGCAGGGGGCTAGGTAGGTCTCGCCTCTCCTTGAAAACAACCCCGGGCCCGAGCCGCCTGAGGAGAAACTTGCACAAGGCAGCAGACTCACGTTCTGTTTGGCACCGAGCCAGGGTTCACCCACATGGAAGATCCTGCCATCTGGCGCGGGGTGACCTCCGGGACCATGCCCAGCTTTGGGGGCCTGCATGTGGCCAGTTCCCCACCTCATCAAGTATTACGGATCCCAATCGAGGACTCTTCAGCCTTATTGTCTTCATTCATTTTTGCCGGCGAGCCGACCTCGGGAAAGAGGGGGAGGCAGGCACGCCGACCCCTTGCAAACGTATAATGCAGGACTGCAGGGGGAATAGCCCAACCATTCCTTGCCCCTATTGGGTAGTTAATACCGGGAGAGGTCAATTTTGGGCCGCCTGCCCGTTTTATAAGAAAAAAAAAACGAGTATTATTCGATTCTCTTATAGTAATCGTCGTTTGCCTTCACAGAAAATGGCATCCTTCTTATTAATTTCCAACGTCTTCGCTAAATACATTTTAAAGATGGGTAAAACTAAAGATAAAATGGTAAGGTTAAAATAAAGTAAAGATTGACAACCGACACTGCATCAAGTGCTGTGGACCGGGCATAGTGCCGCGCCAGGAAGGAGTTTTCAAAGAATCTTTAACACCCCGGGATAAATGAGGGAAAAAAATCCAAGTTACGGGGCCCGGGATCATGCGACTCGCATCGCCCTTGGTTCATCCAACGGGCGCGACACAAAAGTTCCTGATTCCAAATAAGTTGAAATCTTCCTATGGGTTGCGGGTTGAAAAGCAAATATAAGGAAAAAAAGTCACGGAACCTTTCGCTTTGTTTAAATTCAAGCAGTGTAGGTAATTCTTGTTCTGAACATTCCCTCACATCACCTGATCGAAAATGGAGACATTATATGAAAACACGCGCGCCATGATTTAGATTTTCAAAATCAGAATCTACTACCCTTGAGGTAGAGGTATTTTAGACGGGGCTTTGCAAAGAAACCACACACAAGCGACTAAGTAATCCGACTAAGCAAACAGCCTATTAGAAAAAAAGTGGCCTCGAAGAGCAGAAGAAATCTGCATTCATTACTGCATCTATTTGAGGCATCCCTGTATTACGGCAGACTGCGATTCAAGGCACCCACTATCTAAATAAATTCATCAACAAAAAAGTATGAAATAGCTTCAGGTGTCTAGAAAACAAACATCAGACATTAACGAGTCATTAACCTTGATGGCCAATGTGACTAAACGCCAACCTCACACGTCAAGTCGCAGGGCGTTTTACAGATTAACCTTAAGTATCATTTGAACATAATCGTGGGCCGACGATTTTGTGGTGTCTAGAACTGGCTCGCAGAGGGAGGCAAGCAAATAAAATTAGAAAATAATAAGCATATCAAGGTCTTGCTTCGTTGTCTTGGGGGTGAGAGCACGCCTAACATCAGAAATGACAGCTTCTTATGAAGCACTAACATATGAAGATGGGCTACACTACCTTATTTATTTTCAATCGGAAGGGCAGCTCAACAATGCAGGCGCCGGCATTCATTTATTTATAATTGTGAACGTCCTTCATTTTAAGAGTGAGGATGAACAGAAAGAGTTGGTGGCACGACTGGCACTTCACAGGAGAAGACCTTTAAGGTAAAAGTTTGAGCGGAATAATCACGAACACTTAGCAAAACCTATCAGTGTGGCAGCATAATTCAGAAGGCGCTCGTAGGACTTAATGTTAAGTGATGGCGCGGAGGTTCAACACGATAACCATAAATACCCAGCTTTCGAATATGGCAATAAATAAGGCTAGATCCGTTACCTTTCCTTTGGGTTCTCAATGCCTCGCTAAACAGGTTTTAGAGCGGAGAGATGGGGAATAGAAGGGAATAGGTGTATGCGTGGGGGAAAACGTTGACACTAAACCAGAACAGATCGACTATGTTAAGAATAATTCTAAAACACGAGTCACACGCAAGCCCCTTTTGAGGTAGGGATAAGCGATAGTTAATTAACACTGGTAGAGAGAGAAGTCACTAGCCGCTAAGAAAGGACGAGAGCCAAATAGAAGGAATGATTGATTTTGTACGAAGAAAAGTGAGGTTGAGGAGAGCGAGCAACCTAACGCTAACTTTGGATACGAACTATAAAGTGGGACAGAACCATTAAACTTCAGCTTCATCTGTACAAATCGCCAGGACATCCCCCGTAAGGGGCCCGACGATTTGGTTTCCTGGCCGCGGTGCTGACGGGACTAAGAGCATCGTCCGGCTCCAACTTAGCCTCTCCTGCTTTCTGACGCTCTGTCTTCTTAAACTGCTTCTTCACTTTCCATACAACCTCTCCCACAACTTCCTGTGGTCGGCCTCTAATTTCACAGGGTAGATGCATACCAGCTTCCTCTCGCCCAACCAACCCAGATCAGGGTTGAGGGGGGAGGGTACAACGCACCCCTCACCCCTAAGGTCCTTCACCACTCGCAGAGCGGGCTACTGCGTGGGGGTGATGAGCGTCTGAGTTCCGTAAAAAACTATAGGGTCACCATGCCAGATGATGAGAAAAAACAAGGTCTGCTAACAAAAAAAGTCGCGTGCCCTCACTTTATAGAATATTATTACACATAATAGTAGAGTATAGCCTAGCCTAACCTAGCCTACTTTATCCTACCTTAGCTTAGTATAGCCTTGCCTAACTTAGTAGACCCTAGTCTAACCTAGCGTAGCATTGTCTAGTGTAGCCTGGCTTTCTGTAGCCTAGCCTAGCTTAGCCTAGCCTAACCAGGTATGGCTTATCATTGCATGCCAGAGCATAGCCAAGCTAGAATACGCTCCTATAACCTAGCATGGTATAGCCTAACCACACCTAACACAATATAACAAAGTGCATTAAATTATAGCCTAGCCTAGTATAGCATACCATATCAAAGAGGAGAATAACCTTGCATAACTTAACCTATTGTGGCCTTAGTTAGCTAGCATATCGTAGCCTAACATAGCACTCCCTAGCCGATTATACTTTAGCCTATCCTAGCATAGGCATAGTATACCCCTGTCGAGCCTAGTATAGCTTAGCCTAGCATTAACTCTCCTAGACAAGGATAGCCTATACTATCCTATTGTACCCTAGTCAGAAATATTTTAGTATTTAGTGTCTAGCCTAACAAATTATATGCTATCCTAGCATAGCATATTATAACTTAAATTAGCATAGTATATCTTACCCTTGAACATTATATCTTAGCATAATATAGCCTAGCCTATAATCGACCTGCATAGTATAGCCTATTCTAGGATTGCCTAGCTGAGTATAGCATATTATAGCCAGTCTAGAAGAGTATTGGACGAATAGTTATGATGTTATTGCCCCTCCCCCCCATAATTTTCGGGCTAACATTGGGGGAACTTTGGCAATTATATCATACGAAAGAGAATGTAAAACATTATGGGTTTCAAATTTCGTTGGATCGGCGGGAAGAGTTATGATGCAATTATAAAAACAAAAGAAAAAGCGCAACGGGGACCGACCGAAATAGTGAGCTGTAGAGGCGCTCGCGACTAAAAACATATCCACTTTCCCGGTAACATCATCGGAGCCGCCCTCGGGCAGCTCCAGCGAAAAATGGAGCCCCCCCCCCCCACCACTGTGCTTTAACAGGGGACCCTACAAATCTCTTCGACCGGAGAGGAGATTTAATCCTCTGTTATGCCTACGGGTGTAAGGGGACTCCCCCTCATCCCCACTTTGCTTTCCAAGGGAAGTGCCAAGAAAGCAAGCAGGCAGGCGGTTCATAATTGACTGCTCCCGGTGGGGGCGGCTCGAGAGGACGAACCCCATTAGGGGAATGAAGGATGGCAGGGCCCATAGTCTCGTGCCTCTTAATGTGCGACTAGTTTGCAAGGAGGCAGTGTACCTGCCCCCCTCCCCCCTCTCTTCCTCGACGGATGCCGGTTCGCTGGCATTAGGTGAAAAAGAAACCTCGAATCGGATGTGTTATGTCTTGGGATTTTGCACATGTAGGGCCGCTGCCGTTTCGGTATGCGACCAACCCAAGATCGGCACGTCCAGCTTCGGTGCTCCCCCGGATGGGGAGTCCCACAAGTGCGCAGAGCAGATCAAAGATTACGTCTGGGCCCATCATTCAGAGGTTACCTAGAGTTTTAGAGCCCGCTGGATTCGAACACTTCCTTGTTATTCGTTCACTGACAGGCAAGTGTTGGCTAAGGGCAACATGATCCATCAGAGGAGAGCTTTAGCTAGTGATTGCGAGAGAGCCGAAGGTGACTCGTTCCTTCTGGCGATTTTTTAAAAAAATTTTAAGAGCTCATCTGGCGACTGCTTACTTGGGCATTAGTCGCCGTATCAACACTGCCTAATATTAGGCATCTTTAAAAGCGGATGCAAAATAAAACAAAATAAAAAAACAAAAATAAAACAAAGAAAAAAGGCAAGAAGCAAACTCCGGCATCGGGAAAGGTCCGCCTCTCCCCGGCCCAGGAACGTGCGACTTACTAAAATAAGCCCCCAAAATACTAGTTAAATAAAGGGAAGAAGGCAGCCACCCCCCGCACAAAAAGTATAAGTCCAGCAGGCAATGTGCACGAACTCATCCCGAGTACAAGGGACAGGCGGTAGCGACCCCACCCATCCCGGTAACGGTAAGGTGCGCGGAGATCATCTAGACTGGGACATTCAACAAGAATGTGCCGAACAGTCTGGGGGACAACGCTCCATGAAATAGCAGGGCGTCCCGCAAGTGTGTCCAATTCAGAGACGACAGAAAGCACCCTGAAGCCTTCGCGGCATTGAGAGGTAGGTCCATGGGAACAGTAGTGCGCAATGGCACGCCACTTTAAGTTCCCTTCGACCGTCTCCAATCTTCTTTGCCAAGGAGCCCGAAGAGGTGCACGTATTCCTGCCATGTAGTCGATGAGAGGAAGAGCGATACGCAGGTCCGGGCGCCGAGTCCTCACGGACTCTTTGGCGTGCTCATTCCCCGCAATTCCTACATGTCCAGGAACCCAGCAAAGATAATTTCGACATCCGCCCGGCTTGCCAAAACCGCGGCGTCACGGATATCACGAACCAGGGGATGCAGAGATTCCAATGCCCCGAGAGCACTCAGGGCGCTTTGTGAGTCGCTATAGATAGCAATCCGGTCACAGAACTGGGCACGTCGCGTGATCACGCGTACCGAGTGGTGTATTGCCAGCAGTTCGGCCGTGAAAAGAAACGCAGCGACTGGCAGAGCCACTGACTTCAAACAAAGGAGATACGGCGTGGAGGCCGAACCCCTCTTCGGGACTTGGAGCAATCCGTATACACTAGGAGGGTTCCAAAGTGACACGAAGTGTGCTAAAAAAAAAAGCGAACGTAATTCTCCCGGCGCTGCAGAAGCTTTGGGAGCAGAAGCGTGGCGACAAAATAGCCAAAGGTGGTCCCCTCCAGGGTGGCGTCCTGGGCAGAACCAGGGGCGCCAAAGGCCTGAGAGCTATACCTAGCTCTCGAACGAGTTTACTAGCCCTAAATCCCTAAATCCAAACACAAAGGGCTTAGGGTATGACTGGAGTCTCTCGGCGGCATAAGCACCATCGAAATCAGCTGCGGATGCAGTGAGAGCTCTTGGCGATTTAGGGAGGCACCGGGGTCGCGCCTACAGGCGAATAATGCATTGTGCACTGCTTAGAGCGAGTGGCACCACTCCAACATCAAATAGTAGGCTCTCAATGATGGAAGTGCAGAAGGCACCAGTAGCCAAGCGAAGGCCGTTGTGGTGGATCGAGTCCACCTTCTGCAATACACGCTCAGCTGCGGATGCATAAAACTCACATCCGTAGTCGAGCTTCGAACGAACAAAGGATCGATAAAAAAGTAAGGCAGCAGCCCTATCAGCGCCCCAAGCGCTGAACGTCACGGCAGAGAATATCCATCGCGCGGGTACAAGAGACCCTAAGGCTGCGAATATTAGCCTCCCAGATGAGGCGTCGGTCAAATACAAGAACAAGGAAAGGGTGCGATTAACCACTTCCAGGCGTACCCTATTGAGAAACAAATCTGGGTCAGGGTGGAGCCGTGGATAGCGGCAGAAGTGCACCACCTTAGTCTTGGGCAAGGAAAACCAAAACCTGTGCGCTTCGGCATAGCGAGAGACGGGGTTCAATGCCTGTTGGAGTAGACGCACCAGGTTGGCATCTGGGCCGTGCCAAAAGAGATCAGAAGGTCGTTCACCTAGAGCGTAGCGATAACATCTTCCGGCAGCAACTGAGTGATGCCGTTGATGCTCAGGGCAAAGAGTGTGACACCGAGGACACTTCCCTGCGGGACACCCTCTTCCTGCTCCATTGGGCCGTAGAGGGCGGCCCCCACTCGTACGCGGAATAGACGATCTCGCAAAAACTCAGATAAAAAGATAGGGAAGCATCGCCTCGCTCCAATCGTGTGGAGAGTCTCCGTAATACCGAATCGCCATGTGGTATCATAGCCCTTCTCCAGATCGAAAAACACCGTGGCGTAGTGATCTCTACGAAGCAAAGGCTCGCAGATGGCATTTTCCAGTCGGAGCAGAGCATCCGACGTGGAATGAAACTTGCGGAAGCCGCACGGTGCAGAAGACAGGTGGCCTCCACTGTCCAGAAAAAAAAGGTTAATCTAACATCTACCAATTTCTCCACCAACTTACACACGCATGAGGTTAGAGAGATTGGGCGCAAACCGACCAGAGTAGAGTGATCTCTCCCCGATTTGCGAAAGGCGAGAACAGTAGCGATTCGCCAGGAATCTGGGAGACCCCCCACCCAGTTACTGTTGAACAAATTAACAGAGAGGCCATGCCTAGCTCACCCAGGTGTCGAAGCATGGCGTACGGGACATCGTCCGGACCATTAGCGGTGTCCACGCACGAGGCAAGAGCGGAGCGCAACTCACTCGAGTAAAAACCTGTCGTTGAAGGGTTCTCCGCCTCTGGAGTTAAGGTCCAGCCTGCGGCCTTCCGCGACATCACGACGTGCATTGAATACTGGCAGAGCAGCATCCCAGCTAGAGAATGCCGAGAACACCGTGGCAAAGGATTCCACCACGGACGCGGGGTCCGAGATTGCAGTCCCATTCTCCTCGATAACGGGAGAGGGGTCCTGCGAGAACTTGCCCCGAATCCTTTTGACTCGCTTCCACATCTCTGCTAGAGGAGCCTTTCTCGTTAAATGAAGACACGTGTGCCCGGCAAGAAGAGAGGCGGGCGTGCTTCGAGATATACAGGAAACCTAGCCTTTGGCCGACGAAATTCAGCGACAGTGAAATCGTTTGGGTGGCGCTTATAGCGCATGTAGGCATAGCGCTTCTGTTTGAGGGCCGTCTCACACTCGGCTGACCACTACGGGAGTGGTCGGCGTGCAAAACGGCCAGACCTTATAGGAATAGTAGCTAGGCCCGCGACAATGAGATAGCCGGAGAACACAACAGCCTCATCTACCGACTTAAACTCCTCGACTGAGATAGAGAATTCGGTCATTTCCTGAAATGCAGACCACCGCCCCAACCACAACGCGGCGGGCTCTCGGGCGGCAGCGGCCCAGAAAATGATATTTGAATGGGAAAGTGCTCACTACCATTGATGTCATCGACCACTCTCCAATCAAAATCAGGCTGTGCATCCGGATAGCACAAAGATAGATCGAGGCAGGAAAATGAAGCGGTTCTCAGGCAGTGATGCGTAAACTCATCCACATTTAAGATAGCCATCTCAAGCTCTTCGATAAGATCGGCAAGGACTTGTCCCCTGAGATTTATGGAGTAATCTCCCCAGAGAGGATGCCTGCCGTTTAGATCTCCAAGCAAGAGATAGGGCCTCGGCAACCGTGCCACGACGCGGCGGAAGTCCCCCGCGTCGAAGTCAGCTGACGGTGGAATGTACGCAGAAATGATAGTATACCTCCTATCCAGGTGCAGCTGCACAGCCACTACCTGAAAGGAGGTATCTAAAGAGAAAGGAAGAACGGAGACATCATGCCGGGTGTAAACCACGAATCCCCTAACCCGGCCATCCCGTGTTGGTGAGGTTGCAAAACCCTTATACCTGGGGAGGGTGGGCTGTCCTCCTTTCGGGTGACAGCTTTAGGAACCCCGGAAGAGGGCCTGGCGACCAACCTCAGGGGTGTTGCCTCGTGTGAGTCTAACGACTCGGTGGGGGCGCGTGGCCGTTTCGCCTTACGGGAAACAGTCACGCTGGGGGAAGGGATTCCTGTTTTTAGCCGGGGCTGGGCGTAAACCCTTTGTGCCACCAGCTTTACCAGGGGAGCGCGGGGTTGGGTAGGACCCGCAGAAGGGCTCCGAATGGGCGCAGAAACAACCGTGCTCGTTGGCCTGGATGGGCCAGGAGCAGAGGGTGTTTTTCTAACCATTGAGGCATAAGACGTCCGAGGCAGAGCCGGGCGCGCCAGGACCAAGTCTTAGCCTAGCGGAATGAGAGTCGATCTTGGGCCTGAACGGCCAGGATTTCTTTCTCAAGGAGATATGCACCACATTGCTTCGAAGAAGCGGGATGCGGCCTCCGCAAATGATACACTCGGCCACACACGATTTGGACTTATCGTGTGCGACCATGGAGCAATTTACACAGACTTCGGGTGACACCGACTTTGCACATTTACACGAGCGATTCGTATGGCCGAAGCGGTGACAGTCATGACACCTCCGCGTCAGTGGCACGAATGCATTCACACGGTAGCCGTACCAACCGACACGCACCGGATCAGGGAGCTTGTCACAGGCTCATCACACGTTCGACCTTGAACGCCCCATGGTCGGCCAGCTCTAAGGTGATGTCCTCTATGGAGTAGTCAACGAGTTCCCTTGCATATACTACGCCTTTCACAAAGTTCATGGTAGAGGGCGGCCTCAAACTCATCGGGATGCAAGCAAGTGTCCGAAGAGCACTTATCTTGGCCGCCTGGGAGGGATTCGCCGCATTCACCAGAAGGCTCCCGTCCGGGAAACGGGTCACCTTCGGCTCTCTACCAAATAAACTAGCTAATGCTCTCCGCTGATGGATCATATTGCCCTTGGTCAACATGGTGCCATCAGTGGAGCAAATAACGAGAAAGCGTTTACAGCAAGACGGCTCGAAAACGCTAGGTAACCTCTGAATGAGGGGCCCCGATGTTATCGAGGCTCCGCCCTGTGCACTTTTAGGCTTAGTCATAGACAGGGGCTCCGCACCCGTAGTGCACATCTTGGCTTGTTCGCTTACCAAAGTGGCAGCTGACCCATCCATCCCCACAGCCCCCGCGGATGGAGAGGAGCACAGAGAATGAACCCGCTTCTCCCCTTCGCCAGGTCCTCCTCCGAAATGGAGGTCCTGGCAGTCGTAGGGGCACCGATCGGAGGAGATCCCTCCCCTCCTTGTACTGCCTCGGAGAACCGAGCCGTTTGAGGACCTTGCATAGGGGCGGATTCGGGTTCGGTGCTTGGCCTCGAGCCAGGATTCCCTCCCATGGAAAGGCCTACCGTCTGAGGCTGGGTTGCCTCAAGGCAACGGGGAGCAATAGCTTATCACCCCTAACAGTAGCCCGCACTGCAAGGGGTGCGTACAGGCCTGGCAGAGCCAGGTGCCGCCATTCAGGACCACCCCTCCCACCTGGTGGCCTGGCAGTACATCGGCATGGCGGCTCCACCTTAGACACGGCGTAAAAACAAAGATAGATGGTTAAGTGAGAAGAAAAGGGGATACGAGGAAGGTATGGGTGGGAATAAAGCAGGTTGTTAAAAACTCACCATCCCAAACCGGAGCCCAGGGGTTAGGAAACATCGTCCCCTCCCCCCTCAGCCCCAATCAGCGATAGTTGGCTGAGAAGAAGGTCAGCATCTACCCTGTGAAATGAGGCTGACCAGAGAAAGTTGTGGGAGAGGTTGTATGAAAAGCAAGGAAACAAGTGTTTTGAAGGAAGGAGAAGAGGCTAAGCTGGGGTCCGACGGGGTGCTGAATTCTGTCAGCACGGCAGCCAGGATGGTAAATCGCCGCGCCCCTTTCGGGCGCCTTTTGACGAATTCATCGAATCCCTCCGAGGCGGCCATGATTAGTGCCCTTCGGACACTTGATGGCACGCCTGCGAGTGTGACGCCGCACGCACCATGAACTTCGTGAAAGGAATAGTTTATGTGGCGAAACTCTTCGACTACTCCATAATGACATCACCTTTAGGACCTATCTGAGCATGGAGCGGTCAAGCTCGAACGTGTGATGAGATAACATGGAGGGGTTTCGAGAGCCACCCCTACGCCCTTCGTCATGTTCGGCTGTGGCAAGGTCCCCGAGTCGGTGCGTGCAGGTAAGGTATCATTACAGCGTGAAGGTATTCGTGCCAGAGCTGCGGAGGTACTACTACTGCCACCACTTCGGCCATACGAATCGCTCATGTAGACGCGCACATTCGGGGTTACCCGAATTCTGTCTAAGTTGCTCTAAGGCCGCACACGATAAGTCCAAGGTCTGTCAATTGAGGAGAGCCGCACCCTTCTTCTTCGAAGCAATGTGGTGTTTCTTTTTGAGAAGGAAATCCTGGCTGTTCAGGCCCAGGATGGTCTCTCATTTCGCGAGGCTAAGGACTTGGTTCTGGCGAGCCCGTCACTGCCTCAATGTTCAGAAGACATCCTCTACTCCTGGCCATCCAGGCCTAAGCGCACGATCGTTTCCGCGCCCATTGGGATCCCTTCTGTGGGTTCTACCCACCCCGGGGCCTCCCCTGGTAGAGCTGGCGGCATAAAGGGTTCCCACCGGGCCACCGCTAAAACCAGGGCTCCCCCTCCTTCCCCTAGTGTGACCGTTTCCCGTAAGGCGAAACAGCCGGGCGCCTCCAATGATTCGTTAGACTCACAGGAGGCAACAGCCCTGAGGGAGGTCATCTTTCGGGTTTTCTAAAGCTGCCTCGCGAAAGGCGAACAGCAATAAAGGAGCTTCGGCTCCTACGCCTACACAGAGTACTAGGCTGGGTGACTCTAAGGCGGTTGATTCTCCAAAGTACAGGCACCCGCTTGACTAAGGTTTTGAGGCAGAGGGAAGAAAAGACTCGCAAGGCAAGCCCAACCTTCCCCCAATAAGTCCTCGAAGGCGACAGCGCCTTCAGCGCTTTGTCCGGCCAACAGCGGCAGTGGTTCTGCCGCCGGTAAGTGTACGCCCATTCCGTGAGGGTCTTCTCTTCTTAGAGTGCCCCCGCATCTCCTCCGAGCTAGGCCTTGAGGGCATATTCCTTCAATGGAATTGCCGCGGACTCCGGGCCAACTGGGAAGAGCTGCGGAGGTTCGTCTCCTCCCGTTTTCCCTTAGCTATCTTTTTGCAGGAGACCATGCTGTGTTTGCGCTCCCTGCCCACCCTTATTGAAGAACAAGTTTGCACACGCCGGAGACTGGGGGCGGGCAACGAAACACGAGACGTAGAAAGATTGAAAGGAGGCAGGCCTCCATTTCAAAATATGATCCTCTTCCTCTCTTCTCACAGGCACAGAGGGCTATGAGCCAAAGCTTAAAAAAATTAGAATCTTTTGTCAGTTTTCACTTGCCCGAGGACACTTTTTTAATTCACTACGGTCTCAACACTTTATTAAGCCTTGAAATCGGGAACCAAGAATTTCGATATAGGCGCTAACAATCTAAAAACCTGTCACCGTGGCAAATAAGGAATAAAAATAGTTAGCTGGGTAGAAACAAAAAAGAAACCTTGATTAACAAATTCAGCCCTCGTCAAAAGATCCCTGATACGAGGAGATTCTATACCGAGCCCAAGCTCGACTCCCAAGGTGTAAACGCGAATGCGGGAGTATTGGCTGTTTGTATGTTTACGCTTAGCTTATCGAAAGAAGATGGAATACTGTGAATGGCAGATGACGCATTTTCGAGTGCAATTTTATCATTGCATTCATTTATCCGTGATCGTTGATATTTTCAATCAACACTGATTAGGAAGAGACTTTACATCAACGCAAGGCAATTTTTTATTACTATGCACGAACTCGGGTTAGCTTTAATCGCGAACCAAGGTAAATCTCATGGTATGGTATAAACTGTAAATATATTTGCGTTAAAACTAATTCGTATAGAGCCATCTGCAGTCCAAGTGTTAATCCATAATCATGGATAATCAGGTCGCCGGAAAGTTCTGAGCTATTTTGAAAGTTATTTTTAAACTCTTACAGCTGTAATGTTGGTACGACTGATATGTTGGCATAACTTGATGCGAGGTAGCCTACTGGCTACGTCACACATAAAAAATAATCACTAGCTCTTGTTTTTTGTCAGCCCTTATCAAGGTCAAACATGGCGAAACAAAAGTTACATTTTCGGCGTTAGCTTTTCTTCTTTAAAAAGGGTGAGGCCGACGCATCTTTTGAAAGTAAACATTGTAGCCAACGCCAAAATCACAATTAAAGGGTTTGCAGAGATATTGGAAGTTCCAAAAAGTACTGCTCATGAACTGTGGGAAACTTGGGTATATTTCCCGCTTTGATTATGGGTCTCTCACAACCTTGCGGAGAAAAACTGCGACATGCTCTGACAACGCGATCAACCTTTTACAAACCGATATTGTGGTTTGCGTGAGAATTTACCAAAACAGCTACCGAAACGGAATATCCATGCCGAAACGTTATGCTTTGTGACGGATAGGACTCCAAAGACATTAATTATGAGCTACTCCCATGCAATCAGACCATCGAAGCTGATGTGTAATGCCGCCAGCTGAAGAATTTTAATAACAGTTTCTTCCAGATAAAGGCAGAATTAGCTAACAAGAACGCCACACCTCATGCCTTTGGCTACCTGCCCCCAATTGCATGTGCTTGAGTGGGATCTCTCACCGCATTCACCGCACTCTACCCGACAGTGTACCATCCGATTTCCATTTGGAATTGCACCATCTGACTTTTATTTGTTTAGGTCCTGCAAAATTTATTGAGCTGAAAATAGTTTCTTGATTTAGATCCTGTCAAAAACCACCTGGAGAATTTATTTTCGTACAAATCAACCCAGTTCTACGCGGATGGAATTATGAAGCTGCCAAATAGATCGACTGAAGTCATTAACAAAAAATGGAGTCTACTTTGATGAATAAAAATTTATTGTATGACTATTAAATTTATTTTATTTCCATCCTTTAGAAACGCTCATAACTTTCAGAACGACCCGATTAGCCATTCACTCAGTCACTTTGTATTTGTTTGCTCAGTGAGTTGAATTTTGAAGCCATTTTTAGAGGTAATAATTAATCCGAGTGCACTTATTTTGGGGGAGAACTAATTCTCCCATGTGAATAAAGGGGTCATGCCATATGAACTCAACCAGAGGTACCACGGTGAACGATTCAGATTTGGCCGAAAAAATTATGCTGGTAGCTCCTTGTATATAGGTCATCTTCAGGGAATGAACATTGCCTGAAGATGACCTAACACGGTCGAAAACCGTCTAGGAATAAAGAATATCATTCGTGGATGTTTTTTCTCGCCTCGAAGATCGTTAAAAAACTTGTAAGGAATATTAAGAAAATACAAGTTAAAATTAATAACACTGCCACAGCTGTGGACTTCAATAGAACCTATATATATATTTAAGTGGCAAAGAGGAAGGGGGGGTAATCGACGTAAAGAATAAAGATAAAAAACATTGAAGGCCCTCGCAACTGAAAACAACCAGCAAATGACCAGTAATGGTACACGGCAACCCCAGATTTCCAAAACGAGACCTTACCCATCTTAACCGTTTCGAAGGGCGAGGAGCGACTTAGAATTCGTTCCTAGTTTGGCCTGAACCCTCACCCTAAGATTAGTCCTTTTTGATCGAATCTTGGCGAAACCTTTCCCCTCCATCAATAGAGAAGAGGTGGTTGGCGTAAATGGATCGCAATCAACAATTATATGGCGCGGACCGACCAGACAAAATAGTGTCTAGAGCAACTCCAATTACATAATCGTCTAACCATCGGTATGGTTCAATTTTAGGCGAGGACGACTCGACCAAAAACCATTTAGACAAAAACAAGAGTGGGTGTTTCATGTCGACATCGTCCAATAGCGCTGTCTGCAACCCATCATTTCCGGCGATGACGACGTGGCGGGTTCTGCGTTTTCGCTGCGTTCACAAAGTTGGAAAAATGCCACATCGAGTTCTATTATTTACTTGAAAAACTAAGAAGCAAAGATCAACGAGGGCATCTCTACCAAAGGTTTTCGACAATAATGGCGAGGTTAAATTGTGTAGAAGTTGCATAGCAGACGACGTGGAACACTCGAGATCGCAATCAGGCCATTTTTCGCTTACGGAACCAGGGATTCAGACCACACTCCACAACAATGGTGCCAGTTTGTATTTAAACGGCGACTTTGAATTACCACTGAATTGGCTAGTGGAACAAAGGTCGTGATTATAGAGGTGAGAAACTAATGTAACAGCTAGGAGTCAATTGTCACAAAGTTTACAAAGGAAGATTCCACTCCTAGAGCGTTTGCCTTATTTTCTTAGTCTTTCAATGTTTCTCAAGGTGTTCATCTTTTAAATATGAAGCACCATGATTTTTTTTTGGGGGGAGGGGGTTACAGGTACAGTGGCCTGCCCCTTATCTTTCAAATCACCTCTGAACAATACTTGGTGTTTACTTTGTTCTAGAGCCCCGATGTAAAATCAATCCACCCACCCACCATTCAAGGTCATACTTATGCAACATTTTTTTCTGTCATGGCTCATTCCATCTATTTTTTCCCATCACGTGACAATGAGGTTGTAGCTCCTCTGACCACTACTGAACTTCTAGGCGATTAACCATTACATAAAAAAAATGAAGCACAATATTAGTCTCGTTTCCCATCTTTCAGCCAAAGATAAATTCCTCAAAAATTTATTCGTTTTCCGCTAAATTTTGCTAATTCATATCGTCATCCTGAGATCGTTTCCGGGATGATATTCAGACAGCTGCAAAGGTGTCAGTAACGTATAGTATAGTCTTCCTGTTTGAATGGACTACTAACAATCGATTTCCAAGTACCGGAAGACTGAATAACAATGTTCAAACCACATGGATCATTTCGGGAAATGCGTCATTAAGTAAAACAATTTTTCTTCCCCCAGTTCAGCCAAGGGCAGCTATCACAAACTCCCCAGTCATTATTAATTTTCTTATGTAATTAGCCTCTCTTATGAGACCAATCCGAGCATATTTTTTGTCGAGTGAATTCTAAACCTACATGGATTAATGCCTATTTTTTTACTACTTTACTCATCATGGATGAACTTGTCACATTAGTTGTGCGATTTGGGCTTATTTTTGCTTTGCTTTGTACATGAGTGTTTTGAGTTTCATTAATCATTTTATAAATGAATTGATGTAAACGATTAAAGTCCCCTGGCGAAAAGAGATGTAGACTTGACGGTAAGCTCGTAAATCAAGGCTTCTAGGATATGAATGAATGGACAATTATTTATGACCACGATTAAGGCCCGAACTCAAGGTTATTTAGTGGAAGCAGTAATTTCGAGTTGGTGGTGCCTCAGCTTGAAAGAATGACAAAACAGATTTAGTCCAATGGCGAACATATTTACATATTTTTTTTCTATTCTACACGAAAGATTAATGAACTCTGACGTTGGTTCGATCCAGCTCAGCGAAAAATTTTATAGAGGGACCTGGAAAGGAGGGGACGGGGGGGGGGGGGGTGAGGCAGAGATAAGCAAATGTCTCACTGCAATGAGGCGAAACAAATATTTGGACGTATTTAAATAAGATATTTCATATATATCCGGCATTTAAAATTGAATGCTAATCCTAGAGCTAACGTAGTTTGCTGTTTACGAAGAACATAAAAACATAGTAACGGAGATATATTTTTATTGGCGAACAGATAAAAAATAAGGGTGTAAATAAGTATTTAGATAAATTGAAAATATTTTAAAATTAACTTGTTTACAGAATTTGTTTGGTTTAGAATGTTGTACAAAGATCTCGAATGATACGAGAGGTTCCATTAATAGTTTACTTAGGCTTGTTTGTTTTTGCAGAAACTCATTCAGCGTGTGACGCTTGATAAGATGGATTAGGGAAACTTTCTCTATAACGCAACATCTCCATCAAAACTCATTAAACTTGATAAGCTACTCGAGACCGAAAAGGCACTAAGTAGACTTTTTCCACATAGCCCATCTGGCGACTGCTTACTAGGGCATAACTCGCCGTATCCATCTTAATGCCTAGAGCAAGCCTAGATAAAAAAAAAAAAATCAAGAAGAAGGAAGCACGATCCGGCGTCATGGAGAGGCCCGAATCATCAAGCAGCAGGATCATGCGACCCAAACCACTCTTTAATTCGCCCATATGGAGAATCCCAAGGGCCAAGTCACAGTAATAAAAATTCTAGCCTAGGAGTAATTAGGTATTCTAAAATTCACAAAATATTACAAATCGAAAAACAAAAACAGAACACGAAGCACGTTACGGCCTCTGATGAAAGCCCGAAGCCATCATCAGCGCCGGAGCATGAGACCATTAACAAAGTTAAAGTGGATAAGGCCAGCCTCCTCCAAAAGGTCAGATAATGTACAAATCTGTATATACGAACCCGTCCGGAGTACAAGGGAGAAGCGGTAGCGATACCGGAAAAGGTAACGTGCGTGAACATCACCCAGACTGGAACATTCAACAAACATATGCCGAACAGTCTGGGGGACAACGCAGTCGTCGCAATAAAATGCAGGCAAGCGCTTCATCAAATGTCGGTGCGTCCTGCGGGTATGCCCTATGCGAAGACAACAGAAAAAGCCCTGAAGCCGTCGCGGCATTGGAGGGTAGGTCCACGGAAACAGTCTCAGCGCAATGGCACACAACTTAAAGTTCCCCTCAGCCGTTTCCCCTTTTCTTTGTCAGGCTCCCGGATTGTCATGAATCCTGCCATGTAGTCGGTGTGAGGAGGAGCAAAACGCTAGTCTGATCGCCTAGACCTCGCGGACTCTTTGGCGCCCTCATTTCCAGGGACCCCAGCAGACGATAATATCGACATCCGCCCGGCTAGCGGCAAATGTTGCGTCACGGATACCGAGAATTATGGGGGTGTGGGGATTCGAATGCACCGACAGCACTCACTGAGCTTTGTGTGTAACTAGAGATTACAATCCAGTTTCCGAACTGGGTTCGATGAATTATCTACAGTACTGAGAGGTAAGTTGCAATCAGCTCGTCCGTGAAGACATACTTGGCGTTTAGGCAGAACAAGAGAAAGGTCGTCCACGTAGAGCGTAGCGAGAAGAACTTCTGGCAGCAACAAGGTGATACCGTTAATGCTCAAGGAAAAGAGTGAGACACTGAGGACAATTCCCTGCTGTACACCCTGTTCCTGCTTCATTGGGCCGGAGAAAGTTCTTCCCACCCATAAGCGAAATCGACTATCTTGGATAAACTCAGGGCAGGGCATCTGACGTGGAGTGGAACTTGCGGAAACCGCACTGTACATAAGACAGGTGGTCTCCGCTCTCCATGAAAAAAGGCTAATCGAGCATTAACCAATTTCTCTAACAACATGCACACCGAGTAGATTAGTGAGATTGAGCGGAAAAAAGCCGGGGAAGAGTAATATCTGACCAGTTTGCGAAAAGTGAGTACACGAGCCATTCGCCAGGAGTCTGGGAGGATACCGTATGTACAGGCTATGGTGAACAAATCTAACAGAAAGGCCATAACTCGCTCACCTAGCTGGCGAAGCATGGCATACGGGACATCGTCCGGACTAGGGTCGGTGTTCCGCTTGAAGTGAGAGTGGAACGAAACTCACTCAATGTAAACCTGTCGTTGAACGGTCCTCAGTCTCGGGAGGTAAAGTCCAGTAGGAGGCCTTCGTAGACAGAGAAAGCGGCCTCGAAGGAGTCCGCCAGAGCGATCGCGAAGGTCCCATTCTCCTGGAGAACTTGCTCGAATCCTTTCGACTCGCGTCCAAACCTCTGCTAAAGGGGGATTCCCGTTAAGTGAAGACACGTATGCCCGCCAAGAAGAGCGGCGAACGTGCTTAGAAATATACCAGAACCTAGCCCTCGCTCGACGAAATTTTCCAATAGTGAAATCGTTCGGGCGGCGCTTATAGCGCATGTAGGCATAACACTTCTGTTTGAGGGACGTCTCACACTCGGTTGACCACCACGGAAGCGGTCTGCGATCAAAACGACCAGACTTTGTAAGAATAGTAGTTAGGTATGCGGCGACGAGGTTGCCGGGGAAGAACTCAACGGCCTCATTTAACGATCTAAACTTCCCGAATGGGATAGAGAAATCAATCATTTCCTGAAGTACGGATCACCACACCCATGACAAGCACCAACGGATGGGGTCTCTCCAAACCCAAGCTCGACTAGTCTGCAGGGGAAGGGGGGATGAGCGTCTACCGTTCAAATCACCGAGCAGTAGAAAAGGCCTCGGCAACCGTGCCATGATACAGCTGGTCCCCCGCGTCGAAGTCAGCTGACAGTGGAATGTACGCAGATATAACAGTATACTGCTATCCAAGTGCAGCTGCATAGCTACTGCCTGAAAGGAGGTAATTAAGAAAAGAGAAAAACAGACACCATGCCGGGTGTAAATGACGCATCCTCCTGCCCGCCCTGCATCCCGTGGTGGTGCGGTCGCAAAACGTAAAACCCAACACTAACGGGGATTTGGAGGAATTGAGCTCGGAGTCGGCGGCAATTCCATTGAAAAAATATGCAATCCAGGACTAGATCAGAGTAGATACGGTGCCCTCTTCGAAGTGAAGGCATTATCGGGGGATCTTGTGCTTCGCTATTCGAGTATTTTCCATCCACGGCCAAGGAAACAGGGGTTTTTTTTTTTGTTTTGTTTAATTTTGGCAGGCCTCCTGGCGACCTCCTACTTGAAAATAAGTCGCCGTACACAACAGCGTAATAATAGGCTATATTTAAAAACAAATAAAATTATGTAAATAACCAATAACGATAACAAAAAAAAAGCTAAAAAAATAACAAGAAAACAAGGCAAAGGGGCAAAAAGGAAGCGCGCGGTGGCGTCGGGGTGGGACGCCTTCCCCGGCGCAGTAACATGCGACAAAAAAATAAGAAAGAAAATCAATTAAAGTGGAGGCGGCCAGCCTCCTCCAAAAAGTCGCAAAGTCCAAAAGTCAGTGTGCACGAACTCGTCCCGAGTACAAGGAACAAACAGTAGCGACCCTTCTCGTCCCGGCAGGACAGGCAACGTGCGCGAACATCACCCAGACTAGGAGGACATTGAACAAGAATATGCCGTACAGTCTAGGGGACAACGCAGTCGTCGGAGTAAGGCGCAGGCAAGCGCTTTATTAAATAGTGGCGCGTCCTGCGGGTGTGTCCAATTCGGAGACGACTGAAAGCAACCTGAAGCCGTCGCGGCATTGGGGTGTACCTCGATGGGAACAGTCGCGGCGCAATGGCACGCAACTTTAGGTTCCCCTCGACCGTCTCCCAACTTCTTTGCCAAGCTGGCCGTATTCCTGACAAGTAATCGGTGTGAGAAAGAGCGAAACTATGGTCTGGTCACGCAATCCTCGCAGACTCTTTGGCTCGCTCATTTCCCTCAATTCCTACATGTCCAGGAACCCAGGAGAAGATAATCTCGACATCTGCTCGGCTCGAAAACCATGGCGTCACGGATATCGCGAACCAGGGGATGCGGAGATTCCAATGCCCCGAGAGCACTCAGGGCGCTTTGCGAGTCGCTATAGATCACAATCCGATCTCCGAACCACGCACGTCGCGTATCGAGCGGTGTATTGCACCCAACCCGGACGTGAAGAAATACACAGCGCCAGGCAGAGCCAAGCTGACTTCAAACAGAGGAGATATGGCGTGGAACCCGACCCCCTCTTGGGACTTGGAATCCGTATACACTGGCACGGTTCCAGCATGACACGAGGTGTGCTCCAAAAAGGTCGAACGCAATACTCCGGGCGCTGTAGAAGCTAGGAGCAGAGGCGTGGTGGCAAATAGTCAAAGGTGGTACACTCCAGGGTGGCGACCTCAGCAGAACCAGGGGCGCCACCGGCCAGAGAGCTATACTGAGCTCTCAAAGGAGTTTCCTAGTCCTAAACCAAAAGGGCTTAGGGTATGACTGGCCTCTCTCGGGGGCATAAGCACCGTCAAGATCAGCTGCGGATGAAGTGAGCTGTTGGAGACTGAGGGAGGCGCGAGGCTCGCGTGTACAGGCGAGTAATGCACTGTGCACGGCGTAGAGCGAGTGGCATTTCCCCAGCATCGACAAACGGCTTCTCAAGTGAGAAAGGCACCTTCTGCAATACACGCTCGGCTGCGTATGCATAAAACTCGTATCCGTAGTCGAGCTACGAAACAACAAAGGATCGATACAAGAGACCCCAAGGCTGTGATATGAGCATCCCAGGTGGTGTGTCAGTCAAATACAAGACCTAGGAAACGGCAGGAGTCCACCACTTCCAGGTGCACCATATTGAGAAACAAGTCTGGGTCAGGGTGGAGCCGTGGATGGTTTTTTTTTTTTTTTTTAATTAAGGGGCTATCTGGCGACTGCCGACTTAGGCATTAGTCGCCGTAAACAAACAGCCTAGTTCTAGGCTACTTTAAAAATTAAACAGGAAACAATAAAAAGAAATAACAATAACAATAAAGAAGCAATAACAAAAACAATAACAACAACAAACCGGGTTAAATGAAAGGGAGAAGGCCAGCCTCCCCCCAAAAGTCAATAAGTCCACTAGTCATGGTGCACGCACTCGTCCCGAGTACAAGGGACAGGCGGTAGCGACCCCGCCCATCCCGGTACCGGGACAGGTATCGTGCGCGAAGATCACCCAGACTGGGACATTCGACAAGAATGTGCCGAACCGTCTGGGGGACGACGCAGTCGTTGCAATAGGGCGCAGGCGAGCGCTCCATCAAGTAGCGATGCGTCACACGAGTGTGTCCGATTCGAAGACGACAGAAAGCAACCTGAAGCCGCCGCAGCATTGGGGGATAGGTCCATGGGAACAGTCGCGGCGCAATGGCACGCAACTTTAAGTTCCCCTCGACCGTCTCCCATCTTCTTTGCCAAGCAGTCCGAAGAGCTGCCCGTATTCCTGCCATGTAGTCAGTGTGAGGAAGAGCGAAACGCTGGTCCGGTCGCAGAGTCCTCGCAGACTCTTTGGCACCCTCATCGGCGCGCTCATTCCCCGCAATTCCTACATGTCCAGGAACCCAGCAGAAGAAAATCTCGACATCTGCCCGGCTCGCCAAAACCGTGGCGTCACGGATTTCGCGAACCAGGGGATGCGGAGATTCCAATGCCCCGAGAGCACTCAGGGCGCTTTGTGCGACTCCAGGCGCACCCCATTAAGAAACAAATCTAGGTAGGGGTGGAGCCGTGGATGGCGGCAGGAAATGAACCACCTTAGTCTTGGCCAAAGAAAACCGAAACCTGTGCGCTTCGGCATAGCGAGAGACGCGGTTCAATACCTGTTGGAGTCGACGCTCCAGAGTTGGCATCTGGGCCACGCCTAGAGATCGAAAGGTCGTCCACGTAGGGCGTAGCGAGAACATCTTCCGGCAGCACCGAAGTGATGCCGTTGATGCTCAGGGCAAAGAGTGTGACACTGAGGACACTTCCCTGAGGGACATCCTCTTCCTGATCCTTTGGGCCGGAGAGCACTCCCCCCACCCGTACGCGGAATCGACGATCTCGCAAAAAATCAGCTGTAAAGATTGGGAGCGTACCTTCGTCCCCATCGGGTTGAGTGTGTACATGATACCGTATCGCCATGCGGTATCATAAGCCTTCTCCAGATCGGAAAACACCGTCGTGTAGTGATGTCTACAAACGAAGGCCCCGCAAGACAGCACGCCTCGAAGGATTTAGACGCATTCGCCAGAAGGCTACCATCTGAGAAAGCGGCCAACTTCGATTCTCTACCCATCAGGCTAGCTAAGACTCTCATCTGATGGATCATGTTGACCCTTTACAAACATGATACCATCAGTCGAGCGAATAAAGTGAAAGCGTTTGAAGCCAGCGGGCTCGAAAGCGCCATGTAACCTTAAAATGAAGGGCCGCGACGTAATTGAAGCTCAGATCTGCGCACTTGCGCAATTCGTCTTGGTCAGGGACTCCCCATTCGGGGGAGCACCTGGACCCGTGTCGATCTTGGCTTGGCGCATACCTTAACGGCAGCGGCGCCGTCCGTCCCCGTGGCTCCCGCAGAGGGAGAGGAGCCGTGTCTTCTTTTTTTTTCTTTTTAGGAGACGAGGGCCGGGAATGAACACGCTTCTCTCCTCCGCCGGTGAGAGCCCCTATGCCAGATGGGCCGGCCTCAGGAAGGTCCTTCTCCGAAATAGAGAAGGTCCTGCCCGTCACAGGAGCACCAGCCGGGGGAGGAGATCCCTCCTCTCCTTGTGAGTCCCCTGGGACCTGAGACGTCTGAGGAGTAGCAGGCATAGGGGCGGACACGAGTTCTGTGCTTGGCACTAAGCCCGGGTTCGACCTCATGTAGGATCCTACCATCTGGGGCTGGGTCACCTCACAGACCATGTCTATCTCAAGGGAGGGGGGATCCAAGAGCCCCCCCCCCCCTGCCCTCAAGACATCACAGATCCCATTCGAGGTACCTTTGGTTATCTCGTCTTTGGCCAGCGAATCGGCATCCTTTGGGGATGAGAAGTGGGGGGGGGGGAAGGGGTACGTTGACCCCTTTAACCTCATTATGCGTAAAATCTATAGACATTGAAAGGAGAAAGAAAAGGGATGTGAGGAAGGTGTGGGTGGGGATGAAACAGGTTGTAAGAACTCACCATCCCAGACCGGAGCTCAGCAGTGAGGGAACTTTGTCCCTTCCCCACCAGCCCTGATCCGGGATAGTTTGGTGTGAAGAAGCTGGTGGGCGTCTACCCTATGAAATTAGAGGCGGGCCAGAGAAAGTGGTGGGAGAGGTTGTAGGGGTTGTAGGGAAAGTGAGGAAGTAGGGTAAAAACACAAGGTGTCACAAAGAAGAGGCTAAGCTGGGGCCGGACCGGGCGCTGAGTCCCGTCAGGCAAATCGCCGCGCCCCTTACGGGTGCGGTCCGCTAGCCTGCAACACATTGCGACGATCGGAACCTGCGGCGGGCGAGGGTACTACTTCGAAGGATCCATCGTTTCCGAGCAACCCAGTTCAGCCTTGGGTGTATGAGCCATAGCTTTTTGGCGGCCATCATCCTTCAGGAGTATTGCCTTCTGAGTCTAACGACTCGGTGGAGGGGCTGGTTTTAGCAGAGGATGGGTGTGAAATATATGCCGTTAGCTACATCAGGGGAGCACCCGTGGTGAGTAGAACCCGCATAAGGGCTCCGAATGGGTGCGGAAACGAAGGAGAAAGAGCAGAGGGGGCCTTTTTTTTTTTAAATTGAAGAATAAGAAGTGCCAGGCAGCGACGGCGAGCCAGGACCATGTCCTTACCAGAGCGAAATGAGACTATCCGTAGCCTGAACGGCTAGGATGTCTTTCTCCATAAAATACGCACTACATTACTTCGGAGAAGCTGGGTGCAGTTCTCCGCAATTAACACACTTGGCCATGCCCGATAGGGACTTATCGTAGATGGCCTTGGAGCCACTTATACAGACCTAGGATAAACCAGACTATCCATCTATGGCAATAGTAGCACCTCAGAGAAAGTGGCACAAATACCTTCACGCAATAGCGATACCAACCGGACACAACGACTCGGTGAGCTCGTCATTGTCAAACGTGACGAGGAATGCAGGGGTTGGTTTCGAGCCCCCTTCGTGTTTTCTCAAACATTCGACCTTGACCGCTCCATAGTCGGCCAGCTCTAAGGTGATGTCATTCATGGAGTAGTTCACGAGTTCCTTGGCGTAGACCACTCCTTTCACGAAGTTCATACGAGAGTGCGGCGCTACATTAACCGGCGTGCCATAAGTGTCCGAAGGGCACTAATAATGGCCGCCTCGGAGAAATCTGATGCAATCACCATAAGGCTCCCATCCGAGAAACGCGTCACCTTTGGCTCTCTACCAATCATGCTAGCTATGCTCCCCGCTAATGAATCATCTTGCCCTTGACCAACATTCTGCAATCAGTGGCGTGAATAACCAGAAATTGTTTGAAGGCCGCGGGCTCGAAAACACCAGGTCTGTGCCCCCTCACCCGTGGGCGTCTCGGGGCTCGACGTGCCGATCGTGGCCTGGTCGCTTGTCGAAACGGCCACGGCCTCGTCCGTCCCCGGAGCTCCCGCGTATAGAAGGTAGCCAGAGTCCTCTTTGTCTTCCTCTTACTTCTTTTTTTAGGGGGGGGGAGGGGGGAAGGGATGAATCCACTTCTTACAAGCGCCGGAAGGAGCCCATAGTCCGGACAGACCGGAATCAGTAAGATCCTTCTCTGAAATGTAGAAGGTCTTAGCTGTCAAAAGGGCACCAGCCGGGAGAGGAGCTGAGTCCTCGGGGCTCCGAGCCGTCTGAGGCGAAGCTTGCACAATGGCGGAACCTGGTTCTGTGCATAGCATCGAGCTCATCTTCGACCCCATGGAAGATCCTGCCGTCCGAGGGTGGGTTAGCTCCGGGATCATGTCCATCTCAGGGGAGACCTCCATGTGGCCATCCCCTCCAAGAAATCACCAATCCATTCGAAATTTCTTTTGTCTTTTCTATAGCCGGCGAACCGGCGTCTGTCGGCTATGAGAGGGGGGGCAGGTGAGCCGACGGGCCCCGTTATCCCGTGCCCCGCTACGGGGGTCGGACCTATCTAGCCGCTCCCACCTGGAGCAGGTCAATTTGGGGCAGCCTGCCTGCTCTCTTGGCAGTCCCATGTGAAAGTAAAAGAGGGACTGCCGTTTGAAAAGAGGAGTTTACCAAGGGCGACTCCAGAGAAGGGGTTGAAGGGGAGCCAACCGCACCCGTAGGCCTAGGAAAGGAGTAAGCCTCCTCTCCGTTAGACAAAGGTTGGACGACCCCCTGAGAAAGCAAAGACGGGGAGGCCGGGGGGTCCATGTTTCTGGTGTGGAGCAGCCTGAGAGCGGCTCCGACGATGGTATAGGTTTTAATTTGGCGTTCTCAATGGCAATTAAGCAAGACTTCGCCACCCCTGCCTGTGATGGCCAACACTGCCTAGCAAGGGATCGGCACTACTGGGCACCTTTGATTGGCCCCGGCCGCTATAATTGGGTGGGGGTGGTATGCGCCTTATCCGCCACGCCTTACGTAAATCAGGAGCAAATTCTACACGTGACGTGTTAGGCAGGTCGGGATGACGGATCCCGCTTGGTGACCGGCTTCTGAGCAGTTAGGGTCACCACGCCTAACATTTTTACGCCGAAGAGTTCGGTTACGTGATCTAAATGAGTGTCAGATCGTTATCCGGGAGGTACAGGAGCAGGAGAAGGTGCCAACAAAAGCGGTAGAAAAAAGGTGATTGTAAAGGGACGACGGAGGGGAGAAAGGCAAGATGAGGGAGAGTTGGTACAGGAGACGGAGATTAAGGATTAACGAAGCAAGGAAGAGAGGCTAATCTGGGGCCGGACGGAGCGCAGAAGTCCGGTCAGCACGGTGGCCAGCGAAGAGCATCGCCGTGCCCCTTACGGGCTCATACTCTAGTGCTAGGGGATCCCAAGATGGCAACCAGTCCACAAAGGCACCATGGCTACTGGACAGAACTCTGTAAAGGTGGAAGCAGTCCTCCTGATACAAAGTGCAGGTAAAATAATTAATAATAATCCTAATAAAGTTATCATACATAATAAATGATAAATAATAATAATAATAAGCACTCAGGGCGAAAGGACGTGCAGCTCCTCCGGGTACCAAATGTAACGGGTTAAAAGAAACGCGCATGCTCCAGCGTGGTAGGGAGGCTCACCGGTCTCCAACTCTTAGATCGATGGAAAAATCCCCAGAAACATCGACCGTATGATCACGTTGAACACTTCCACAACCTTGGCCTCGGTCGTGAGCGAGAATGAACCCCGACCTCTTCATTTATATATAATGGGGTCTCAGTGGGTGACACCCATCAAGGGTATGGCCGCCGAAACTAAAGTGTATCTATCCTAGTTTTAGACTATATTAACAATTAGAGAAAAACTTTCAAAAGAAAAAAAACCCGACTAAAGAAAAGACAGGCCCAGGTGCCCGAAGAGACGGGCCTACCTTTTCCACGAACTGAAACCATCCCGAGTAAAAGGGAGAGGCGGTAGCGACCCCCTTCGTCTCGAGTAGAGCGCGGGAAGATCCGTCAGAGCCGGATTCCCTAAGAAGGTGCGGACCTCGACACCCGAAACGAATTTGTCCGTGTATTTATCCCGAAAGAATGGGGCGAGCGAAGACTAGTACTATTGCCACCTAGTACTCCAAAAAGCCATGGTAGGGGGTAGCTAATGAGGAAAAATAGAGATAGGCAGGTGCACTATAGGGTAGGGTGGGTGAACGCTATTACTTTAGACGGGGACGAGGGGGCCTATAAACCGCATCACCTTCCCCAGGGCTGGCGGCAAAAGTTCGAGTCTACTCAGTAAAGCAGTCCTTCCTTGCGGGCGTCGGGGCTAGGGAGGAACGCAATTCTTCAGGGTGCCTGCTGGCACTCCTATGCGGGAGGAAGAAAGTGCCATTAAAAGGGACAGTTTAGAAAAAGAGGTTGTAAAAAAGGACCTGGGAACGCTTCAGCCTCTCCTAGGTGTTGCATTTTCTTTTCTTTTTTCCCAATTTTACGAGCCCATCAGGCGACTGACTACTAGAGCAAAAGTCGCCGTACTCGCATCACGGCCTACTACTAGACAAGATTAAAAAACAAATATGTAAGTAACAAATGACGATAAAAAAGTTAACGGATAAGCACCAGTTAAAAAAAATAAAGATAAAGCAAAAAGGCAAGAAGGAAGCGTGCTCTGGCGTCGGGGGTAAGCCTGCCTCCCCCCGGCGCAGTAACATGCGACCTATAACAAACAGTCAAATAAAGTGAAGGCCAGCCTCCTCAAAAAAGTCGTATATTCCACGTCTGTGTGCACGAACTTGTCCCGAGTACAAGGAAGATCACCCAGACTAGGACATTCAACAAGAATGTGCAATAGGGCACAAGCGAGCGCTCCATCAAATGGCGGGGTGTCCCGCGAGTGTCTCTTCTAGAGTCTCCGATCTTCTTTGCCAAGCAGCCCGTATTCCTGTCATGTAGTCGGTGTGAGGAAGAGCGAAACGCTGGTCCGATCGCAGAGCCCTCGCGAACTCTTTGCACGCTCATTCCCCGTAATTCCTACCTGTCCAGGAACCGTGCAGATGATAATCTCGACATCTGCCCGGCTTGCCGAAACCGTGGCGTCACGGATATTGCGAACCATGGGATGCGGAGATTCCAATGCCCCAAGAGCACTCAGGGCGCTTTGCGAGTCGCTATAGATCTCCCGTACCGAGTGGTGTATTGCCACCAGCTCGGCTGTGAAGTCCCAAGAGAAACCAATGCTTCTCAACATCTATGTCAAAATAGTTGTGATTTCCGCCAATTTCAAGTCAAATAGCACGGGAAAAAGTCAAACATATGAAAGAAACAGAGCTGGGTAAGTGCGTTTTTGTGTACGTACGCTCCGCCCTTTAAGGAACGCACCGCCCGGAATTTTAAAGCGTTCCGATTTTTTTGTTTAAAACGTTTTCAATGTAAACAACAAAGACTACATTCACTACGCGGCAACATTCTGTCGTTTACGCCATGGCGGGAAGCTCTCCCAAAAAAGTGAGAGACGACAGCAGGTTTTTTTTTTTTCAAGGGGCTATCTGGCGACTGCCCACTTGGGCATAAGTCGCCGCAAACAAACAGCCCAGTTCTAGGCTACTTTAAAATAAAAAAATTAACAGAAACAACAATAAAAAGGGGATAACAATCAGGAAGCAAGCTTCTGCGTCGCGGGAAGGTCCCCCTCCCCCCGGCGCAGGAGCCTGCGACCTACAAAAAAAACAAAAACAAAAACAAACAACAATAACAAAAACAAGTTAAATACAAGGGAGAAGGCCGGCCTCCCCCCAAAAGTCAACAAGTCCACCAGTCATGATACACGCACTCGTCCCGAGTACAATGGACAGGCGGTAGCGACCCCGCCCATCCCGGTACCGGGACAGGTGTCGTGCGCGAAGATCACCCAGAGTGGGGGACGACGCAGTCGTTGCAATAGGGCGCAGGCGAGCGCTCCATCAAATAGCGATGCGTCACACGAGTTTGCCCGATTCGGAGACGACAGAAAGCAACCTGAAGCCGCCGCGGCATTGAGGGATAGGTCCATGGGAACAGTCGCGGCGCAATGGCACGCAACTTTAAGTTCCCTTCGACCGTCTCCCATCTTCTTTGCCAAGCAGTCCGAAGAGCTGCCCGTATCCCTGCCATGTAGTCGGTGTGAGGAAGAGCGAAATGCTGGTCCGGTCGCAGAGTCCTCGCGGACTCTTTGGCGCCCGACGACAGCAGGGAACTGTTTCACCAATCATAGAAACATATTGCGCCAGCCACTGGAACTCGCTTTATTCTAGCCAGTGGATGGATTTATGTACAATAACGATAATTGAATCGTTGTGTCAGATTTAAAGTAAAATAAACTTAATAAATTAATGTACTACTGTAATACAAAATAATGAAAATATTTAAAATTGTGTCTAGTTGTCAAATACAGTGGAATGCAGTTTAAATACTAAATCAGTAATACTTAAGTGATATTTTTGATTTAGTGAACTTTTGTGAGATATCGTCAGAGAAACTGGTAAAAAGTCTGAAATATACATATATTTTAATCTATGAAGCTGTGATGTATTATTAACTTGTATTTTGTTTTATTTTTGAGTTGCGGAATAGTTCTTTTGATGCGCACAGTAGTGTTTTTGAGGAACGCAGTGGTTTCTTACTTTTTTTTCAAGTTTTTTGAGGGACGCTTTAATAATTGGGGAGCGCTAACGCAGGAACGCCCCGAGCGGAAAAATAAATTGAGGAACGCTTGTCCGGGAACGCCGTAACGGCCGGAGGAACGCTAACGCTCTACCCCAAATCGAGGAACGCGCCCAGCTCTGGAAAGAAAAGTTGATTTTCGAACAGCCTTGGTGAGGGTGTGCGCTTAGGGCCCCCTACAGCACACATGGTTTTGTGTATGATCGGGGGGGGAAAAAAAAGAGGGGTGGGGAAAAGGTCCGGTAGTTTTAGTGGCGCTGACCCACGCCGATCTCACTGGGATAAAGTGGTATTTTTCCATGTCTTGATGTCATTTCCTTGTACCCCATTACCTTGAGTGTTATGCACGTTTTTCATATAGGGGACGTAAATAGTTAACTCATATTGCCATTTGAGTCGTGACGAGGGAGGTGATAACAGCCACGTGCAGTTGCAAAGAAACATCCTCTTCAAGGGTACATTATAAATCTACACTTTGGAGGAACACTCGCTTACAGAAATACAAATACAACCATATTATGACTGCGCCAGTAGACAAGAAGTACACACGAAGGGAGGGGGGGGTGGAGTAAGGAAGGTTTCATAATGGGATATATTTCCTACTTTCTTTGACCCCCCCTCCCTCCATCCTATGGCATTGTGGCATGTAGACGAACAAACTGGGAGGAACGAGGTCTTAATGATGTAACAGATTCTAAAAAGCACCGTTCTATAGTTTATCTAAATGATCTATACCCTGGGAGTCTTTCGAAGCTAACATTGTAGGGCACATTGAAAGAATACGAGGGGCGGTCAATATGTTTTGCGAATCGGTAGGGCAAAACAGAGGAAGGGATATTGCTGTTTGTGGAGGTGTTAGGACAAGTTATGACAAGTCAGGACCTGCAGCCAGCACGCTTCTGCCTCGTCTATTTAAAAAGCAGTAGTTGTTCGAAGATCATTAGTTACAAATTTTTAAACAATGGAGAAGGTTGAGCACCGCGCAGTGATCAAATTTTTGACCAAGGAAGGCAATAATACAAAAGAGATCCATGAACGCATGGTTTCAGTGTACACCGACACCGCCCCTTTCTATGCAACCATTGATCGCTGGAATAGGGAGTTCCGCCACGGTCGTGAGTTCCTTGAAGATGACCCCCGTCCAGGAGGCCCGTCAGACATGACCAACGAGGACAATGTGGCCGGTGTGGAGAGGATCATCCTCGAAAATCGACGGGTGAAGGTCGAAGAAATCGAGCGAGAACTTGGAATATCACATGGAAGTGTTATCAATATCATCCACGACATTTTGGCCATGACCAAGGTCTCTGCTCGTTGGGTCCCTAGAAACCTCACGCCCCATGATCAACTTCAACGTCGTCAAAGTCCACAAGGCCAGAGTTGCACAAGCTGCCGTGCGCGAGTGCAGATTCGAGGAGTTCAACCATCCCCCCTACAGTCCAAATCTAGCCCCTAGCGACTTCATTTTATTCCGCCAGCTCAAGGCTGCACTGCGTGAACGCCGGTTTGGGGACGATGAAGATGTCCAGCTCGCCGTCCAGGAGTGGATTGAACAGCAGTCGGGAGATTTCTGGTGGTCGGGAATTCGAAGCCTCAGGGACAAGTAGCGCAAGTGCATTGAAGTCGAGGGTAGTTATATTGAAAAATAATAAAAAACTTTTCCTCATATCTCGTTTCCTTATATCCGAATTGCAAAACATTGACCGCCCCTCGTACTTCCTCATCACGCTAAGGAAGCTAAATACTACCTTACTCCTTTTAAATAGGGGGTGGGGGGTGTCCAACCGGGTTAAATGTAGATTCTTTCATTTATGGGCGGGGCGTAAAATAGCAGATAGGTATCCAAGATAAATAATTTCAGGGTTATGACGTAACGACTTGACATCCACGGCTGCATTGCATACAAATCTGGCCACCTCGAACAGCAATAGGGTGAGGGCTAGCCGAGTTGGAACGCCGCTTCCAAATTTAGCTAAGTTAAGAGACAAAGGGAGGGGGGGAGGGGGTAGTCGAAGGATGGAGTTGAGCTTGGGGAATATTTTTTTTTATTTTAAGTAGCTTTAGTGGCGGCCATCTTGGCACAGCCGCCGAAATTACGACCTCTTATCTTTAAGTAAATAGAAACGAAATGAAAAACGAGAACAAAGCCAACCAAAGGTCTCTCCGGGACCTCAGGGCTATCCACCAACCCAAGTGGCTAAATACTATGAAGGAGTGCCTGTCTCCTCTAGAAACTTCACTATTCCATAGTCGGGTGTTCACGAACTCGTCCCCAAGCACGAGGGACAAGCGGTAGCGACCTCGCTCGCAGGAATCTCCCTCAGACTGGGACACTCAATAAGATTGTGCTGAGCATTCTCGTGTATCAAGAAATCATCGCAGTAAGGTTCAGAGGAGCGGTCCATCAGATGGCGCTGCGTTCCACGAATGTGTCTGATTCGGAGGCGACAGAAATTGACCTGAAGCAGTCAAGCCAGGGAGGGATTCCGACAGAATCGTGGTCCAGCATACCACGTTACACTCCATCCCCACTGAGAAATAAAACTCGATCAAAATGAGTTCATATCCCAGCGCCCGAAGGTGGATCTGGGGCTGTATCTCTATCTCACACATTTCCACTTTCTTCATCTTCACCACATTCATTACAGATCTCTAGTTAAAAAATGTCTGGGGGATATGCACGTCCTCATTGGTGTTTGCTTCTTGGTTTTAAGCAAACAACCAATGGTATTAGTCTCTTCCGAAGCGAAAATCCGCCAATAACATCGATATCGCGGCTTACAACACGGGGACGGAAATGGGCCAAGATGGCCGATACTCACTTGTGACCTTTTGGCCCATACTCATTCGGTTGCGGCGAGGACTGCGCGTGTGGCGTTGGTGCAGGAGGGCGTTGCTGGTCGCTACACTGGCCACCACAACGGCCGACGGAGGGGGAGCGGCTACCGCAGCGGCCGCGGTTGAGGTGGCGGTCGACGACGACCTTGTCGAGTAATGCGGAGGAGACGCGGCAGAGGTGAGACTAGAAGACGAGATATTGACCAAATTGGAGAGTTTAGAAGCTTTCAATGGACCGAGCGAAGGCGTCTCTTCCTTGGCGTTTCCCAAGGGGGAATTCTTAGCGGAGCACAGTCCACCGTTGCTCGCCTTCGTCTGCAAAAGAAGGTTAAATAAGACGACATTCTAGATACGAGAATAGGCCGCTCGTCAAAGCCTAGGTCAAAATGAGAAGGGTTCTTTCCTTTAAGATGTTGGAAAGATATCATCCCTTCGCACTTTGCTCGCGTTTGACAGAATTTTAAGTTATTTGGGAAAAGTAAACTCACCTAATTAACCAATAGCAACTTTGGGTACAGTTTATCAACACAAATGAACAGTATTTCAAACAAAGGTCGACCCATATTTTTTGAAAATGAGGTGGTGTGAAAAATTAATAAATTTTTAATATTAAAAGTTTACAGGGCATACGATTTTTATCAAAGAGATAACAAGTCCATTATCCGAATATATATATCAATAAAACCACTGTTTAGGTGGGTAGTATTTTATTCACGAAACTAGTTTCGGCATGGAGTTTGTCATGCCATCTTCGGTCGGATACTAAGAATAGATGCATTCACACCATACATGAAATATATACAGTGGCGGCAACAAAAAAAGTGACATGTGACAATTCGGGAAAAATGAAACAGAAAAATGTAACTTACATATTTTATTATGAATATTTCATGAAAGTTAATACTTGGTCATGTTGCCCTTGCACTTGATGACCATTCTGAGTCGATTGGGCATTGATTTAGCAAGGTTTGCCAAGTAGGTGGGGTCGATCGTAACCCAAATCTTCTTCAGTGATTCTATCAGCTCTTTAATGATGCCGGGTGTTGTCTCTTGAACTTTGGTTTTCATGAGATTCCAAGCATTCTCAATATGATTTAGGTCCTGGGAATGACAAGGCCACTCCGACTCACTAATATTATTATCATTGAAGAACCTTTTTACTAACTGGGACCTGTGAGCAGGGGCACCATCATGCATGAAAAATTAACACCGATGAATTTCCCAAAATGGCAGCATGTGCTGCTTCAAAACTTCGAGATAGTTAGTCCCCCTCATGGTTACATTCTTGGGAAGGAAGTACAGACCTCCTCTGCCCTTGTTTCCACTAAAGGCACCCCACACCATCACACTATCAGGGTGCTTCACAGTTTTCACAGTATATTTTGGGTCATACCGAGACACATTGCTGGGACGAGCACGATCTTTGACTCTCCTCTGACCAGCCTAAAGGTGCTCTCATCTCTGAACATGACCTTCTTCCAATGGGCAGCTGTCCAATGTTTATAGTTCTTGCAAAAATTGGGCCTTTGCATCTTTATAGCCTTAGTAAGAAGTGGCTTCTTGGCAGCGCGGCGAGCCGGTAGGCCTAGGTCCTTCTTTAAGCGATGATGGATGGTCCTGAGGGCGACATTCTGGAGGAGGTCTGGGTGTTTTTTCTTGATTGGAGCGGAGGTTACAGAAGGGTCTGGCATCACTTCACGCCTTAGGATATTATCAGTCCTTGGAGATGTCTTCCTAGCTGCATCAATGCCCTCCTTCCTCTTTGGTATGTTACCTGGTGGCAATAACTCAGCTGCCCGTTTTAGGCGATGAATCGTATTTTTTGATGTTACGAAATCTGCTGCTACATCAATAAAAGACTTTCCCTGCTCTAATAGGGTCAAGGCACGGCTTTTCTCTGTCATAGAAAGCCTTTCCCACCCCATTGTATCCATTTGCACAGAAGTTATAGCACGTCAAATGTAGGCACGAATGCAGGAAATCAGCACGCTGGAGTGCCATACACTAAAGCCTAACTGTACGAGCTCAAACGAGACAGTGAGTTCCAATAAAGCGCAGTTCTGTTGTCTTAGCTCAGGAGAGTCATCCACTCGCGGCATAAGACCCACCCCTTTTCATTGGCTTGTTGGCAAGTAAAATCGTGAAAGCGATTTTATGTATCGATTTCTGTTGCCAATATTCGATGTCACTTTTTTTGTTGCCGCCACTGTATAGGAATAAATTTGTTTTTTTTTCTATTATCTCATCTGGCGACTGACTTCAAGGGCATATGTCGCTGTACTCAAGCTAGACTGTATCTAGGCTATATTAAATGCCAAATTAAAAACTAAAAAAACAAAAAGAAAAAAATGGAAAACAAAAGCAAAAAAAACAACAAACGAATTGAAAAAACATAGAGAAAGCTCCATCGAAAGGGAAAAGGCCTGCCCTCTCCCGCCGAAGAAGACCGCGATCCATATTTAAAAAATAAATAAAGGGGAGAAGGCCGGCCTCCTCCAAAAAGTCTAAAAAGGTCCACAGGTCGATGTGCACGAACCCTTCCCAAGCACAAGGGACAGGCGGTAGAGGCCCCGCCAATCCTGGTACTGGGACAGGTAAGGTGCGCAAAGATCACCCGGACTGGGACATAAAACAAGAATGTGCCGAACAGTCTCGGGGACGACGCAGTCGTTACAATAGAGCGCAGGCGAGAGCTCCATCAAATGGCGATGTGTCACAAGAGTGTGCCCGATTCGGAGACGACAGAAAGCGACCTGAAGCCGTCGCGGGATTGGGGGATAGGTCCATGGGAACAGTCGCTGCACAATGGCACGCAATTTTAAGTTCCCTTCGACCGTCTCCCATCTTCTGGGCCAGGCAGCCAGAAGAGCTGCCCGTATTCCTGCCGTGTAGTCAGTGTGAGGAAGAGCGAAACGCTGGTCCGGTCGCAGAGTCCTCGCGAACTATTTGGCGCACTCATTCCCCGCAATTCCTAAATGTCCAGCAACCCAGCAGAAGATAATCTCGACATCTGCCCGGCTCGCCAAAACCGTGGCGACACGGATATCGCAAACCAGGGGATGCGGAGATTCCAATGCCCCGAGAGTACTCGGGGCGTTTTGTGAGTCGCGATAGATCACAATCTGGTCTCCGAACAGGGCACGTCGCGTAATCTCCCGTACCGAGTGGTGTATTGCCACCAGCTCGGCCGTAAAAACAGCGCAGCGCCTGGCAGAGCCCCGCCGATTTCAAACAGGGGGGATACGGCGTGGAAACCGACCCCCTCTTTGGACTTGGAGCCAGCGGTTCCAGCGTGCAGGAAGTGTGATCCATAAAGGTGGAACGCAATACTCCCAGCGCCGTACAAGCTTTGGGAGCAGAGGCGTGGCGACAAATAGCCAAATGTGGTACCTTCCAGGGTGGCGTCCTGGGTCGAACCAGAGGTGCCACCGGCCCTAGAGATATACCTAGCTCTCGGAGTTTCCTGGCTCAAAACCCAAAGGGCTTAGGGTATGACTGGCGTCTCTCGGCGGCATAGGCACCGTCGAAATCAGCTGCGGATGCAGTAAGAGCTGTTGGCGATTTAGGGAGGCACCGGGGTCGCGCGTACAGGCGATTAATGCATTGTGCACTGCGTAGAGGGAGTGGCATGACTCCAGCATCAACTAGTAGGCTCTATATAATAGAAGTGCAAAAGGCACCGGTACCCAAGTGAAGGCCGGTGTGGTGGATCGAGTCCACCTTGTGCAATACACGCTCAGCTGCGGATGCATAAAACTCGCATCCGTAGTAGAGCTTCGAACGAGCAAAGGATCGATGAAAAAGTAAGTCAGTAGCCCAATCAGCGCCCCAAGCACTGAACGTCACGGAACGGAGAATATCCATGGCGCGGGTACAAGAGACCCTAAAGCTGCGAATATGAGCATCCCTGGTGAGGCGTCGGTCGAATACAAGACCAAGGAAACGGTGCGACTCAACCACATCCAGGCGCACCCCATTAAGAAATAAGTCTGGGTCTGGGTGGAGCCGAGGAGTGCAGCAGAAGTGCCCCACCTATGTCTTAGCCAAGGAAAACCGAAACCTGTGCGCTTCGGCATAGCGAGAGACGCGGTTCAATGCCTGTTAAGAGTAGACGCTCCACAGTTGGCATTTGGGACGCGCCAAAAGAGATCGAAAGGTCGTCCACGTAGAGTGTAGCGAGAACAGCTTTCGGAAGCACAGAGGAGATGCCGTTGATGCTCAGGGGCAAAGAGTGTGACACTGAGGACACCGTCCTGCGGGACACCCTCTTCCTGTTGCTTTGGGCCGGAAAAGGCGAGCACAGTAGCTATTCGCCAGGAATCTGGGAGGAGCCCCTCCACCCAGATTCTGTTGAACAAATCCAACTGAAAGGCCATGCCTCGCTCACCGAGGGGTCGAAGCATGGCGTACGGGACATCGTCCGGACCATGGGCGATGTTCGCGCGCGAAGCAAGAGCGGAGCGCAACTAACTCAAAGTAAACCTGTCGCTCAAGGGTACTCTGACTCATGAGGTAAAGTCCAGCAGGCAGTCTTCCGCGACATCACGACGTGCATTGAATGATGCCGGAGCAGCATTCCGCCTAGAGAATGTGGAAAAGGCGGTAGCGGGGTCAGAGATTGCGGCCCCATTTTACTGGAGAACGGGAGGGGGGGTCCTGCGAGAACTTGCCCCGAATCCTTTTGACTCGCTTCCACACCTCAGCTAAAGGGGTCTTCCCGTTAAGTGAAGACACGTATGCCCGCTAAGAAGAGCGGCGGGCGTGCTTCGAAATATACGGGAACCTAGCCCTAGCCCGACGAAATTCAGCGACAGTAAAATCGTTCGGGCCGCGCTTATAGCGCATGTAGGCATAACGCTTCTGTTTGAGGGCCGTCTCACGCTCGTTCGACTACCATGCGAGTGGTCGGCGTGCAAAACGGCCAGACGTCCTAGGAATAGTAGTCAGGCCCACGGCAATGAGGTTGCCGGAGAACTCAACGGCCTCATCTACCGACCTAAACTCCTCGCCTGAGATAGAGAAAAGAGTCATTTCCTGAAATGCAGGCCACCGCGCCAAGCACCACCGAGGTGGGCTCTCAGGCGGCAGTTGCCGTGAAAATGATATTTGAAAAGGGAAAGTGATCACTACTATTGAGGTCATCGACCACCCTGAAATCAAAATCAGGCTGTGCATCCGAAGAGCACAAAGATAGGTCAGGGCAAGAAAATGAAGCGGTTCTCGGACAGTCATGAGTAAACTTATCCACGTTTAGGACACCTATCTCAAGCTCTTCGATCAGATCGGCAAGGACTTGTCCCCTGGTATTTATTGAGTAATCCCCCCAGAGAGGATGCTTGCCGTTCAGATCTCCAGGCAAAAGAAAGGGCCTCGGCAACCGTGCCACGACGCGGCGGAAGTCCCCCGCGTCGAAGTCAGCTGACAGTGGAATGTACGCAAAAATGATAGTACACCTATTATCCAGGTGCAGCTGCACAGCCACTGCCTGAAAGGAGGTATCTAAAGACAAAGGAAGAACGGAGACATCATGCCGGGTGTAAACCGCGCATCCCCCAGCTCGGCCATACCGCGGTGGTGGGATCACAAGACCCATATACCCCGGGAGGGCGGCCAGGGAGCCCGAGCTTAGCATGGTCTCCTGCAAAAAGATAGCTAACGGTGTCCACGGCCATTCCATTGAAGGAATATGCTCTCCAGGCCTAACTCGGAGGAGTCGCGGGGGCCCTCTTCGAACAGAAGACCCTCACGGGAATGGCCATACGCTTCCCGGAGGCAGAACCCCGGGCGCTGTTGGCCGGATAAAGCGTTGAAGGCATGGTCGCCTTCGAGGACTTATTGGGTAAGGTTAGGCTCGCCATGCGAGTCTTTTCCTCCCTCCGCCTCGAAACCTTAGGCGGGCGTTGCGGCTTCGGAGGCGGAGGGCCCTCTTTTCGAGGAACCACTGTCTCCGAACTAATCGCTCCACTACTAGGAGTGGACAAGGAAGCCGAAGCTCCTTTGTTGCTGTTCTCCTTTCGAGGGACAGCGTTAGGAACCCAGGAAGATGGCCTGGCGACCTAATTCATGGGTGTTGCCCCCTGTGAGTCTAACGACTCTGTGGAGACGCGTGGCCGTTTCGTCTTACGGAAAGTCACGCTGCGGAAAGAGGGGGGAGGCCTGGTTTTAGCCGGGGCTGGGTATCAACGCTTTTGCCACCAGCTTTACCAGGGGAGCGCCCGGGTAGAGTAGTAGAGCAGAGCCCGCAGAAGGGCTCCCCATGGGGCGCGGAAACAACCGTGCTCGTCGGCCTGGATGGGCCAGGAGCAGAGGGTGCCTTTCTAACTATTGAGGTATATGACGTCCCAGGCAGAGCCGGGCGCGGCAGGACCAAATCCTTAGCCTCGCGGAATGAGATTCGATGGTGGGCCTGAACGGCCAGGATTTCTTTCTCGAGGAGATATGCACCACATTGCTTCGAAGAAGCGGGGTGCGGCTCTTCGAAATTGACACACTTGGCCACACATGATTTAGACTTATCGTGTGCGGCCTTCGAGCAATTTACAAAGAATTAGGGTGACCCCGGCTTTGCACGTCTACGAAATTGATTCATATGGCCGAAGCGGTGACAGTAATAGCACCACCGCGGCAGTGGCACGAATGCTTTCACGCGGTAGCGGTACCAACCGGCACGCACCGACTCAGGGAGCTTGACACAGTCGAACGTGACGAAGAGTGTAGGGGTGGGTCTCAAGGCCCCTCCCTGTTTTCTCATCACACGTTCGACCTTGACCTCCCCATGGTCGGCAAGCTCTAAGGTGATGTCCTCAATGGAGTAGTCAACGAGTTCCATCGCATAAACTACTTCTTTCCCAAAGTTCATGAGGGAGTGCGGCGTCACACCCACCGGGGAGCCATGAAGTGTCCGAAGAAAACGTATCTTAGCCGCCTCGGCGGGATTCGCCGCATTCGCCAGAAGGCTCCCGTCCGAGAAACGGGTCACCTTCGGCTCTCTACCAATTGCACTAGCTAATCCTCTCCTCTGATGGACTATGTTGCCCTTGGCCAACATGGTGCCATCAGTGGATCGAATGACGTGGAAGCGTTTGAAGCCAGCGGGCTCGAAAATGCCAGATAACCTCTGAATCAGGGGCCCCGATGTCATCGAGGCTCCGCCCTGTGCACTTTTGGTCTTAGTCAGGGGCTCCGCAACCGGGGGGGGCAGAGGGGCCGGATGTGCTGATCTTGGCTTGGTCGCTTGCCAAAGTGGCAGCAGACCCATCCGTCCCTGTAGCCCCCGCGGATGGAGAGGAGCCCCGAGTCTTCTTTGTCTTTTTAGTCTTTTTTCTTTTTGGGAGAAGAGGGCGGGAAATGAACCCGCTTCTCATATCCGCCGGAAGGAGCCCCCAGACCAGATTGACCAGCCTCAGCCAAGTCCTTCTCCGAAATGGAGAAGGTTCTGGTAGTCGTAGGGGCACCGGTCGGAGGAGACCCACACCCCCCTCCTTTTACTGCCTCTGAAACCCTAGCCGTTTGAGCAGGTTTTTTTTTTTTTTTTTTTTATAGAGCCCATCTGGCAACTACCCACTTGGGCATAAGTCGCCGAAAAACACGACAGCCTAGAATTAGGCTACTTTAAAGTTAAAATATGAAAACTTAACAATGAATATAAATTGGAAAAACTTAACAATCGAAGCAATCTCCGGCAGCGGGGGGAGGTCCCCCTCACCCCGGTGCAGGAGAGTGCAACCTAAAACAAAACAATAACAAAAAAAAGGAACCTTAAATAAAGGGGAGAAGGCCGGCCTCCCCCAAAAAGTCAATAAGTCCGCCAGTCATGGTGCACGCACTCGTCCCGAGTACAAGGGACAGGCGGTAGCGACCCCGCCCATCCCGGTACCGAGACAGGTATCGTGCGCGAAGATCACCCAGACTGGGACATTCGACAAGAATATGCCGAACAGTCTGGGGGACGACGCAGTCGTTGCAATAGGGCACATGCGAGCGCTCCACCAAGTAACGATGCGTCACACGAGTGTGTCCGATTCGAAGACGACAGAAAGCAACCTGAAGCCGCCGCGGCATTGGGGGATAGGTCCATGGGAACAGTCGCGGCGCAATGGCACGCAACTTTAAGTTCCCCTCGACCGTCTCCCATCTTCTTTGCCAAGCAGTCCGAAGAGCTGCCCGTATTCCTGCCATGTAGTCAGTGTGAGGAAGAGCGAAACGCTGGTCCGGTCGCAGAGTCCTCGCGGACTCTTTGGCGCCCTCATCGGCGCGTTCATTCCCCGCAATTCCCACATGTCCAGGAACCCAGCAGAAGATAATCTCGACATCTGCCCGGCTCGCCAAAACCGTGGCGTCACGGATTTCGCGAACCAGGGGATGCGGAGATTCCAATGCCCCGAGAGCACTGGGGCGCTTTGTGAGTCGCTATAAATCACAATCCGGTCTCCGAACCGGGCACGTCGCGTAATCTCCCGTACCGAGTGGTGTATTGCCACCAGCTCGGCCGTGAAGACAGACGCAGCGCCTGGTAGAGCCCCGCTGACTTCAAACAGAGGGGATACGGCGTGGAAGCCGACCCCCTCTTGGGACTTGGAGCCATCCGTATACACTGGCACGGTACCAGCGTGACACGATGTGTGCTCCAAAAGGGTCGAACGCAATACTCCCGGCGCAGTACAAGCTTTGGGAGCAGAGGCGTGGCGACAAATAGCCAAATGTGGTACCCTCCAGGGTGGCGTCCTGGGCAGAACCAGGGGCGCCACCGGCCCGAGAGCTATATCTACCTCTCGAAGGAGTTTCCTGGCCCTAAACCCAAAGGGCTTAGGGTATGACTGGCGTCTCTCGGCGGCATAGGCACCATCGAGATCAGCTGCGGATGCAGTGAGAGCTGTTGGCGACTGAGGGAGGCGCCGGGCTCGCGCGTACAGGCGAGTGATGCACTGCACGCGGCGCAGAGCGAGTGGCATCTCCCCAGCATCGACCAACAGGCTCTCAATGGGGGAAGTGCGGAAGGCACCGGTCGCAAGGCGAAGGCCGGTGTGGTGGATCGAATCCACCTTCCGCAATAAACGCTCGGCTGCGGATGCATAAAACTCGCATCCGTAGTCGAGCTTCGAGCGAACAAAGGATCGATAAAAAAGTAAGGCGGTAGCCCTATCAGCGCCCCAAGCGCTGAACGTCACGGAACGGAGAATGTCCATGGCGCGGGTACAAGAGACCCTAAGGCTGCGAATGTGAGCCTCCCAGGTGAGGCGTCGGTCGAATACAAGACCAAGGAAACGGTGCGACTCAACCACATCCAGGCGCACCCCATTAAGAAACAAATCTGGGTCGGGGTGAAGCCGTGGGTGGCGGCAGAAGTGCACCACCTTAGTCTTGGCCAAAGAAAACCGAAACCTGTGCGCTTCGGCATAGCGAGAGACGCGGTTCAATGCCTGTTGGAGTCGGCGCTCCAGAGTTGGCATCTGGGCCGCGCCAAAAAAGATCGAAAGGTCTTCCACGTAGAGCGTAGCGAGAACATCTTCCGGCAGCACCGAGGTGATGCCGTTGATGCTCAGGGCAAAGAGTGTGACACTGAGGACACTTCCCTGCGGGACACCCTCTTCCTGCTCCTTTGGGCCGGAGAGGGCTCCCCCCACCCGTACGCGGAATCGACGATCTCGCAAAAATTCAGATATAAACATTGGGAGGCGTCACACTCGGCCGACCACCATGGGAGTGGTCGGCGTGCAAAACGGCCAGACCTTATAGGAATAGTAGTCAGGCCCACGGCGATGAGGTTGCCGGAGAAGAACTCAACGGCCTCATCTACCGACCTAAACTCCTCGACTGAGATAGAGAATTCAGTCATTTCCTGAAATGCAGGCCACCGCGCCCGCACCAAGCACCACCGAGGTGGTCTCTCAGGCGGCAGTTGCCCTGAAAATGATATATGAATGGGAAAATGATCACTACCATGGAGGTCATCGACCACCCCCCAATCAAAATCAGGCTGTGCATCCGAAGAGCACAAAGATAGGTCAAGGCAAGAAAATGAAGCGGTTCTCGGACAGTGATGCGTAAACTCATCCACGTTTAGGACACCCATCTCAAGCTCTTCGATCAGATCGGCAAGGACTTGTCCCCTGGGATTTATGGAGTAATCTCCCCAGAGAGGATGCCTGCCGTTCAGATCTCCAAGCAAGAGATAGGGCCTCGGCAACCGTGCCACGACGCGGCGGAAGTCCCCCGCGTCGAAGTCAGCTGACGGTGGAATGTACGCAGAAATGATAGTATACCTCCTATCCAGGTGCAGCTGCACAGCCACTGCCTGAAAGGAGGTATCTAAAGAGAAAGGAAGAACGGAGACATCATGCCGGGTGTAAACCGCGCATCCCCCAGCCCGGCCATCCCGCGGTGGTGGGGTCGCAAGACCCTTATACCCCGGGAGGGCAGGCAGGGGGCACGAACCTAGCATGGTCTCCTGCAAAAAAATAGCTAACGGGGAACGGGACGAGACGAGCCTCCGCAGCTCCTCCCAGTTGGCCCGGAGTCCACGGCAATTCCATTGAAGGAATATGCCCTCCAGGCCTAGCTCGGAGGAGACGCGGGGGCCCTCCTCGAATTGAAGACCCTCACGGGAATGGCCGTACGCTTCCCGGGGGCAGAACCCCGGGCGCTGTTGGCCGGACAAAGCGCTGAAGGCGCTGTCGCCTTCGAGGACTTATTGGGGGAGGTTGGGCTCGCCATGCGAGTCTTTTCCTCCCTCCGCCTCGAAACCTTAGGCGGGCGTTGCGGCTTCGGAGGCGGGGGGCCCTCTTTTCGAGGAACCACCGTCTCCAAGCAACTCGCTCCACCTCGGGGCGTGGGCGAAGGAGCCGAAGCTCCTTTGTTGCTGTCCTCCTTTCGGGTGACAGCTTTAGGAACCCCGGAAGATGGCCTAGCGACCATCTTCAGGGGTGTTGCCTCCTGTGAGTCTAACGACTCGGTGGAGGCGCGTGGCCGTTTCGCCTTACGGGAAACGGTCACGCTGGGGGAGGAGGGGGGAGCCCTGGTTTTAGCCGGGGCAGGGTATGAACCCTTTTTGCCGCCAACTTTACCAGGGGAGCGCCCGGGTTGGGTAGAGCCCGCAGAAGGGCTCCGAATGGGCGCGGAAACAACCGTGCTCGTTGGCCTGGATGGGCCAGGAGCAGAGGGTGCCTTCCTAACTATTGAGGCATATGACGTCCCAGGCAGAGCCGGGCGCGCCAGGACCAAGTCCTTTGCCTCGCGGAATGAGAGTCGATCCTGGGCCTGAACGGCCAGGATTTCTTTCTCAAGGAGATATGCACCACATTGCTTCGAAGAAGCAGGGTGCGGCTCTCCGCAATTGACACACTTGGCCACACACGATTTGGACTTATCGTGTGCGACCTTGGAGCAATTTACACAGACTTCGGGTGACCCCGACTTTGCACGTCTACATGAGCGATTCGTATGGCCGAAGCGGTGACAGTAATAGCACCGCCGCGGCAGTGGCACGAATGCCTTCACGCGGTAGCGGTACCAACCGGCACGCACCGACTCAGGAAGCTTGTCACAGTCGAACGTGACGAAGAGTGTAGGGGTGGGTCTCGAGGCCCCTCCCTGTTTTCTCATCACACGTTCGACCTTGACCGCCCCATGGTCGGCCAGCTCTAAGGTGATGTCCTCAATGGAGTAGTCAAAGAGTTCCCTCGCATAAACTACTCCTTTCACAAAGTTCATGGTAGAGTGCGGCGTCACACTCACCGGGGTGCCATGAAGTGTCCGAAGAGCACTAATCTTGGCCGCCTCGGCGGGATTCGCCGCATTCGCCAGAAGGCTCCCGTCCGAGAAACGGGTTACCTTCGGCTCTCTACCAATTGCACTAGCTAATCCTCTCCTCTGATGGATCATGTTGCCCTTGGACAACATGGTGCCATCAGTGGAGCGAATAACGAGGAAGCGTTTGAAGCCAGCGGGCTCGAAAACGCCAGGTAACCTCTGAATGAGGGGCCCCGATGTCATCGAGGCTCCGCCCTGTGCACTCTTGGTATTAGTCTTCTTTGTCAGGGGCTCCGCAACCGGGGGGGCAGAGGGGGCGGATGTGCCGATCTTGGCTTGGTCGCTTGCCAGAGTGGCAGCAGACCTATCCGTCCCCGCAGCCCCCGCGGATGGAAAGGAGCCCCGAGTCTTTTTTGTCTTTTTCTTTTTCTTTTTCGGAGAGGAGGGCGGGGAATGAACCCGCTTTTCACCTCCGCCGGCAGAAGTCCCCAGGCCAGATGGACCAGCCTCAGCCAGGTCCCTCTCCGAAATGGAGAAGGTCCTGGTTGTCGTAGGGGCACCTGTCGGAGGAGATCCCTCCCCTCCTTTTATTGCCTCGGAGCCCTCAGCCATTTGAGGAGGACCTTGTATAGGGGCGGATTCGGGTTCGGTGCTTGGCGCCGAGCCCGAATTCCCCCCCATGGAAGGCCCTACCGTCTGAGGCTGGGTCTCCTCAAGGACCATGTCTATCACAGGAGGGGCCTCCAGTTGGCCATCCCCTCCCAGGACATCGCAGGTCCCCTTGGCAGTATTGTCACTAGTCAGGTGGTGTGGGGAGGCACAGGCCTTGACCCCAGCAAGGTTTAAAATTCTTGCCAGCAGGTCTTTTGAGGGAAGCGACCGAAGGGGCCTGGCTTCCCTCTCCCCCCTAAGGGGGTTTGCCCTACCGAGCCGCTTGCACGAGGGGCGGTCGGCAATGGGCTGCCTGCTGGCTTTCTTGGCAGTCCCCTTAGAAAGCAAAGGAGGGACTGCCGCTGGAGATAGGGAGGTGCCCGAAAGCACCTCCAGAGAAGGGGGTGAGGGGGAGTCCCCTACACCCGTAGGCGTAGGAGAGGAGTAAGCCTCCTCTCCGGTTAAAGAATTATGGAGGGTCCCTTGCGCAAGCACAAGGGGGGGGACCTCCATTTTCTCGGTGGAGCTGCCCGAGGGCGGCTCCGTTGATTTTCTTGGGGAAGTTGGGGGTTGGGTTTTTTGGTGTTTTTTTTCATTCATGGGCATGGTGACCCTCTTTTGATTACGGGACGCAATAGCTCATCACCTCTCGCAGTTGCCCGCACTGCGAGAGGTGCTTACAAGCCCGGCAGAGCCAGGCGCCGCCATTCGGGACCACCCCTCCCGCCTGGTGGCCTGGCAGTCCTTCGGCATGGCGGCTCCACCTTGGACACGGCGTAAAAAATATAGGTTGTGAAGAGGAGAGGAAAAGGGATGTGAGGAAGATGTGGGTGGGGATGAAGCAGGTTGTTAAAAAACCCCCATCCCGAACCGGAGCTCAGGGGTTAGGGAACAATGTCCCCTCCCCCCCTCAGCCCCGATCCGGGGTGGTTGGCTTGAGAAGAAGGTCAGCATTCTACCCTGTGAAATTAGAGGCTGACCAGAGAAAGTTGTGGGAGAGGTTGTATGAAAAGCGACGAGGTAGGGGAGAAATCGGGCTATCTGAAGGAAGGAAGAGAGGCTAAGCTGGGGCCGGACGGAGTGCTGGATCCCGTCAGCACGGCGGCCAGGATGGCAAATCGCCGCGCCCCTTACGGGGCCGTTTGAGCAGGACCTTGCATAGGGGCGGATTAGGTTTCGGTGCTTGGCACAGAGCCCGGATTCCTCCCAATGTAAGGCCCTACCGTCTGAGGCTGGGTTGCCTCAAGGACCATGTCTACCTCAGGGGGGGGGGGGCTCCAGTTGGCCATCCCCCCCAAGATATCGCAGGTCCCGTTGGCAGTATCAGCACTAGTCTTGTATGGGGATGCACAGGTCTTGACCCCGGCAAGGTTCAATATTCTTGCCAGCAGGTCTTTTGAGGGAAGCGACCGAAGGGGCCTGGCTTCCCTCTCCCCCCTAAGGGGGTTTGCCCTACCGAGCCGCTTCGATGGGTTGCGGTTCGCTATGGGCTGCCTGCTGGCTTTCTTAGCAGTCTCCTTCGAAAGAAAAGGAGGGACTGCCGCTGGAAGCAGGAAGGGGACCGAAAGCATCTCAAGAGAAGGGGGTGAAGGGGGAGTCCCCTACACCCGTAGGAGTAGGAGAGGAGTAAGCCTCCTCTCTAGTTAAAGAAATATGGAGGGTCCCCTGTGGAAGCACAGGGAGGGGGAGGAAACTCCATTTTTTTTTCGTGGAGCTGCCCGAGGGCGGCTCCGTTGATGACCAAGGGGTATTGGGGAGAGATTTGCGTGTTTTTTTATTTTGTCATTCATGGGCATGGTGAACCTCTTTTTTACACGGAATGCAATCGCGCATCACCTCTCGCAGTAGCCCGCACTGCAAGAGGTGCTTACAGGCCCAGCAAAGCCAGGCGCCGCCATTTGGGACCACCCCTCCCGCTTGATGGCCTGGCAGTCCATCCGCATGGCGGCTCCACCTTGAACACGGCGTAAAATTGATAGAATGTGAAGAGGAAAGGAAAAGGGATGTGAGGAAGGTATGGGCGGGGATGAAGTAGGTTGTTAAAAACCAACCACCACAGACCGGAGCTCAGGGGTTAGGGAACATTGTCCCCTCCCCCCCTCAGCACCGATCCGGGACGGTTGGCTGAGAAGAAGGTCAGCATCTACCCTGTGAAATTAGAGGCTGACCAGAGAAAGTTATGGGAGGGGTTGTATGAAAAGCGACGAGGTAGGGGAGAAATACAGGCTATCTGAAGGAAGGAAGAGAGGCTAGCTGGGGACGGACGGAGCGCTGGATCCCGTCAGCACGGCGGCCAGGATGGCAAATCGCCGCGCCCCTTACGGGGGCAATGAGTTGCGACTTTGCCGCACTATGAATTTCGAAGTCGCAAACGTTTTGAAAAAGTCGGACTAAGCAAAGTTGCACCGCCAATTTTCCGCGACTTTGAACAGGAACAAAGACGACCTTTTTGAAAGAAATTGCCGCGGCCTAAAAATGTCAAATTTGAGTTGGTAACAGCTAACTTTATTTTTATCTGATTTTTAACTTTCCTTTTACGATAAATTAAATTCTTCACATTTGCATGAGACTGACGTTACATGAAACTACCTAAAGGTACCCTCCAAACTTTGTCATTCTGAATTTTGTTATAAATTAGTAAAATTATATAAACTTTTCAGGTGTAAACCAAGTTTTAAACCTGTCTTGTAAGTTAAAAACGTTCGAGAATGTGTTATGCATTGTGGCTTCATCGTGCGAATTAATCTCATTTTCTCTTATTTTAATATGTGCTTATACTTTGGGGGCTAAGACGAAAAAATTACTGTGAAGTGTAAGTAATTAAAATTTAACGGCATTCTACTATAGAATCGAGATTTTCTAAGCTCATAGGGTGGCCTAATGAATTTAAAGAAAAAGATAAAACCATGTGAGTTTAATAGGCTATATCAATATTGTTTAATTTTAGACATGTTAAACCGGTAAAGGTTAAGAGTGATGTCCTTCGCCGATCTGAATCTCTTATTTCATTTCTTTTTTCTTTTCCGATGCCACCATGCGAGTGGTTGTAGCATGGGTGTCTTTCACTGACTTTCTTCTTGTGGCTTTTATTATTACATACTTACTAAAAATTCTTGTAAAGTTTTTGTTCTTTTACAGATTGTAAAAACTGAGACGTAGACAAGTTTGTGACGAGGAGCGGGGATAGGAGCAGGAGTTTTTCTGTCGACAGTGCAGCCAGTAGTAGCTTCAGGAGCAGCACTCCTATGAGAGCAGTGACAGGGATAGCCACATGCCTTTTATGTACCCGAGACTGACCGTGGAGAATGAGGACACAGGGGAGGCTGGCGACCAGAGCCAGGAGAGCCAGGAGAGCAACGAGGAGCTGAAAAGCTGCTTGGAGACTCTTAGGTTAGAAAATGGCCGTGCCGCTATAGTAGAGTAGCAAAATTTAATGTTAAAATTTAGTAAATTCACTTCTTTTCATGATTTAAAGATTTATAAATATTTAATTTAAATTCAACAAATTGTCATTGAAACATTTCTATCTCTTTCAGTTTCTGTCTTTGACAAATTTGTGAGGACTGATGAGAAGGTGGATGGGAGGTCACTCAGGAAGATCCACAATGGCCTTGCTAAGTGACAACATCCTGGCTGCAAAGGCAAGAAAGGGTTTACCTACAGAACCCACACCAGGAACAACCTCAAGCAGCATTACAAGAATGTAAGTTTACAATAAATAACTGGCGCCGGAGTCCTGCTACTTTATGCAAGTTTTAGCAAAGAAAATTACAAATTTTATTGCAAAGTTAAAAGTTAATATTTCTATATCAGATGCACAAGGACCAGCACCCTCAGCTCTCTGCAGCCATTGAGGGGCTCAACAAGCGAGGTCGCTCCCAGTCAAGGGAGAGTAAAGCCCACAAGAAGCGCCAGATGTGTTGGAGTAGAGCTTCAGGGCTAAGTTCAACCAGGAGAGAGAGGGCCAGGCAGAGTTACACCAGGTGAAAATAAATTCAGAGAAATAATAATAATAGCTATTTTATTTTTTAACTAGTAAAATAGCGCTTGATGTTTTAAAACATTTTTATTAAAAATTTAAAAAATATATTAATTTACATATTTCATCTTTAGGTGGTTCATTGAGACAATTACACCACTGGCTGTAGCTGAGTTCCAGCCCAGCTCCAGGAGGACTGTGGGCAGGGACATTGACAAGCTGATGGAAAGGGGAAGGACTCAGGTGGTCAACCTGCTCTTCCACCAGAAGTGGGTGGCCACTACTGCCGACAGCTGGACCGCCCACAACAGGGCATTCTTGGGGTTGACAGTCCATTGGATTGACAGGGACACCCTCAAGAGGCGCCATGCAAATTTGACGTGCAAGGAGGTGAAGGTAAGAAAATTAAAAAAGTTAAATTTTGTCCTTTACTTTAAGCGCTAAAAGCTATAAGTACCTATGCGGTATAAATTTAATTTATAAACTAAATCAATAATTATTGTCTTCAGGAAAGGCAGACGCAACAACTCCTTGGGAAACTCATCACAGAGATTCACCAGGACTTTAGCTTCCATGGCAAGGTGGCGACCAGCACCACGGACAATGGCGTCAACTATGTGGCCGCCTTCAACGCCTTTGGCGAGGCCAACCAGGACCGGAAGGACCTTCCTGTGGACCCTGACCTGCATGTTGTGAATCTTCAGGTGCGCCTGAGGGCTGAGGGTGATAACCCAAGTCTGCCACCTCACCACCGCTGCAGGTACTAACAATAGCGGTATCTAGCGCTAATATATTAACAAATAAAGATTGAAGTCTTTTAAACTAATCTTTGAATTTATTGAATATATAAATATCTTATTGTTTCAGCACCCACACAGTCAATCTGTTGGCGACAACAGATGTTAGGGATGTCCAGGGCTGGAGCAAGGGGGGGTCAGAGTGAAGGAGGAGCACAGCCAAGACCCAGGCCCTGTGGAACCTCCAGAACAGGTTCCCAGTGGCGGCCAACCAGATCAAGGAGGCCGCTAAAAGAAAACTGAAGACTCCAGTGGCGACTAGGTACTATTATAAAATTTAAATTTAGCATAAGAAATTGTTGGCGATTATATGAAATTAGATTTTGTAATTTTCTGATAGTTTATTTAAATAAGATGTTTTATTTCTACATTTCTACAGATGGAACTCCCTCTATGATTGTGTGGTGGTCCTGCTGGATGGAGGTCCTGAGTGTTGGTGACCAGCTGGATGTCATAAACACCATCCTGATCAACCAGCCCAAGGGGGATTCTACCATCACAGAGGTGGACATCCAGGTAAGTATAAAGTAGCGCGCTAATAGTGATCACTATTTTAATATTTTTACTCAGAGATGAAATTGTTCTAAGTTTAATTATATAAGCTTAGTTAACTAAAGAATTATTAATGTTCCTTTTCAGGTCCTCAAAGAGGACAAACTGGTGATGCAGCCTGTGGCACAGTGCCTGGACATGCTTCAGGGGGAGAGAAAGGCCCACATGGGCACCCTCCTCCTCAGTCTCTGGTTGATGAAGGCCAGCCTGGAGGAGCAGAGCCAGAATGGCGACCTGGTCTATGCCAGGCCCTCCTCAGGAGCTATGAAAAGAGGTTTGGCCACCTCCTTATGGCCACAGCAGTCCAACCCAACTTCCCCTCCAAGGCCCTGGAGAGCATTGTCCCTGACAATGTGGAGGAGATCAGGGAGACGATCACCAGGGAGATAAGGGCCGTCATCAGGCTGAGGTAGGAGAAGCAGCAGCAGCAGCAGCAGCAGCAGCGTCAGCCTGGCCAGCCAGAAGTGCAGGAACCCCAGGACTTAGACACCCGCCTCTTCAACAAGTTGTTTGCTAGAGGCCCAGCCAACTAGCAGCAAGATGTGAGGGAGGTCCTGAGGAAGTCCAAGGAGGAGTGGGTGCCCTCTAAAGGCGAGCTGGCCTGGTCCCTCTTTCCCTACCAGCACAGGGGTGTGGGTGGACTTATTCATTAAGTCCAATACCCCCCTTCCCAGCTCTGCAGCTGTGGAGAGGCTATTTAGCAAGAACGGGGACGTCCTAAGAGCCAAAAGGTCCTCCCTGGACGAGGTCAACTTTGAGGAACTTGTGTTCCTCAAAGGGAACATGGACCTCCTGGAGGAGAAGATGGGCCAGGAGGACATGGAGGATGACCGGTAGATATTATTTTAGGTGGTGTTTTAACTAAAAAATAATAAATGTGTTTTTCTGCCTTATAAAAGAATGTTTCTTTTATCGCGCTAAAGTTTACTTTGTAATTTAGCGGAGTCGCAGGGAAAGGCAAGGATGGTGGGGGGGGGGGCAAAAATAGAGTCGCAAAGTCGCACCTGAAAAAATTAAAGTCGCGCCCATCTATGAAAATTTTACAACGATGAAGCTTAAACACTTAACATGAGGTGTTGAAGCTTTTGTTTTCTATTGCTTTGGCACAAAGACGACTACAGGACCTCCCCAGTTTCTTGCAGAATTCTAGTGCTATTTTGTTCCATTCTTGCTCAGTTTTTGTCCATAAATCCGTTACGGTTGAAGGCTACTGGTCTAGAACTTTGTCTCCAATGATCTTCCAGAGGTTCTCAATTGGATTCAGGTCTGTGCTCTGAGCAGGCCACTTCATTACTTCGATATCTTCTTGTTCGAAATGGTATTTTGCAGAAGGACATTGTGCGTTGTCCTACATAAATACTGCTGTCAGGTTCAGAGATGCTCGGAGTGAAGGTATAACATGTGGCTGTACAAGGTTTAGATGCACATTAGCATTTACTGTTTCAATTATTCGCACAAGCGGACAAACTCCTTCAGATGAGATCATCCCTCATACCATTAAGCTGCCTCCTCCATGTTTGCCATACTTTTAACCCATTTAAGGTTGTCTGTCACCTGCAGCGCGTCTAACAAAGCGTTGCCATCGCATATAACTAAATTAAATTAACTTTCGTCGCTGAAATGAATTCTCTCCCATACGAGTCTCGCCTTTTGGTTCTTCTTACTGATGATGGACTTGGTTGGTGGAGAACGAAGGGACACTAAAACTCATCACTTATTTGTCACTATTGGTCGTAATTTTTTGAGAAATTCCTAGTGCGTCTCAAAGCGAACAATTCTCTAACGGAGCTCAAGAGTCACTTTCACGTGTGATGACCATCTCTGCAGACTGAGTACGACAACAATGGCGGGTTTACAGTTCTTACCTACTGACCAGATGCTGCAGATTTGCGAAACTGATTGAATGTTCCTGAAAAAATCATTCTTATTTTGCGCGTGTCAATATTTTATTTTATTAGTTTATTTTATACAATTTCTTGAATATACAATTGTATCATATGGAATATAAGATATTAAATTCCTACCTTTATGTAGCATGGAAATTTAAATTGCCTACATCCTATTTTTGAAAATATTTAAAAGGAAAATCTTTCTCTTATTTTGCTCGGTGGTGTACAGCTGTGGGCACCGTGTTTAGACGTGAAGCCAGAGGTTGCTCAACGCTAGCAGTGCCGCTCAACCACGTGGCAGGTTAAGTCTACACACGGCACTCCCCCCGCCCCCTGGAAAAGCATTATTAGGAGGAATGGACATGGAATGGGTACCCGAAAAGAGTACTTCGGGTGTTTGAACCTTTCCCGCCAAGGGGCCAAACACTCGGCGGCATGGAGGAATAGAGGAAATATCTCAGAAGAATCATAGAAAAAGGCAATGGAAGAAAATGCTGGATTACGATTTACGTAATCAATCATTCGTAGCAAATATGAGAACCGCTCCTCATTTTACACAAGGTTTTTAAACTGAGAGAGTAAACAAACTCTCCCAGATATCACATTGCTAAACGGAAGTAGAGCTTTTATTAGCGACGTGAACGTCCAAGAATGGGGAAGAAAACGCGTTTGCTGAATTTTCTTCCATCAACGAACAGAGTACTATTATAGCAATAGACCAAATTGCGAAGTGATTCTAGCAAAGAAAGCAGCCCTTGACAAGGATTGAACAAGAGTTTTCACGTCCTCGAGACACACGGCCGAAAATATATAAACCTTCAGATGGACAACAGAATAAAGACTTCCTAGAATGAATAAGAAAATGAACACCGGTCACGGACCATATCATCAAAATCTAGAGAACTATCTGAGTGGATCTTGTGGTCTATGCTGGTTCGTAGTTGTGTAACCAAAGAAAAGACGATTTTGAGACAAGCAGCCCCGACTCTAAATCAGTTCTTTTAAAACCTTCAGACACACCGCAAACATAAAAAACCTTGTGATGTAGAGATAAAATATCAATAAGAACCCTTCCCCTAATAACTCAATTTATAAGAAAAGGTTACATAAAAGAATCGAAATCAAGGCCACTGCAGATTCTCTAATTTTCTTTTTCAAACGAGAAGGGAAGGGAAGGGAAGGGAGAGGAGGGGAGGGAAGGGGAAGGGAAAGGGAAGGGAAGGGGAAGGGAAGGGGAAGGGAAAGGGAAAGGGAAGGGAAGGGGAGGGGAAGGAAAGGAAGGGAAGGGAAGGGAAGGGAAGGAAAGGGAAGAGAAGGGAATGGAAGAGAAAACAAGGGAAGGGAAAACTGGTTTAATTCGCGAAGCCATTTTTAAACGATAGAGAGTAGGAAGAAAGAGGAAAAGGGGTTGACAAAAACAAATAGGAGCCAAATAGAGAGACTGGAAGCGCTAACTAAAGGTTATGGCTAGCAAAGAGCAATAAAAGAAACCATGTTCAAAAGCAAACTTTTTGCTTTGATAGGATGGGAGAATTTTGAGCAAACGTCCAATTTAGAAAACGCAAAAAACTAACGGGAGAACATTGCCTTGACCTCTCGTTTTAAAGAGGCCCATAGAAAGGGCAAAGAACAAAGGTAGATCAAGATATTTGTGAGCTCCTGATGGGGAGGGCGCGCATCATTTTTCGATCTCCCCCCCCCTCCCCCGTACAAAATGGAAGAAGAGACGCGAGAGTGAAAAAGTAAAACACTAATAACTTGCACACGATGTAGGGATTGAACTCGCTTACTCAACTAGCCTACCCACGCCTCCGACTCACCTTAAACTTTGAATTTTGGTGGTGATGCGCCTTCGAGGTGGAGTGGTAGTGGTGGTGGTGATGGTGGTGGTGGTGTCTTCTGGATCTACCGGCTGCGAGCGACACGGGCGTGGGGCCGCAATGGAAGTGGGCGGCGGGCGGGCTGGCGAGCTGTGGCTGGAGTCCTTGTTGCGCGGAGTAGCGCGGCGAGCGTCTCACGCCCGTGGGCGCCCCTCCTCCCACGCCAACACCAGTCGACGACGAAGTAGACACCCCGCCCACCACGCTTCCACACCGCTTCCCGCCGTACCTGGTGGGACGAGGAGGCAATTGCAATCAATCAATCTTTTTGTATTCATCCATCACAAAACTAACCATCGATGGAATTCCGCCGGGGGGTAAGGGTAGATAGAGATAAAGATGAAAACTGAGAGAAAAGTTTCCAATCACGGGACCCAATACCGAAACCTACTCAACCTCAAGTACTGGAGCCGGGAGGAGAGGTACGCAAAGGTACTTAGGTGAAATGAAAAATGTGTGGAGAACGCATAGGGGTCATTATATACATAAAAAGATGGATCGTTGAATATCTATGCAATGGCGGCAATTTTTGAGTTTCCTAAGCTTTAGTGCTTCAGATTAATTAACCACATCATTTACATCGACTTGAAAAATACCACAAGAATATCAACATGGCATCTTGTTGGGTATCAACTCAAGCAAATGGTGAGCGATCGGGGACAGTCATAATGTAATGTGTGGGCTTCTACTCGCAAAATGGTATTGACATATCTAAAGTTTTCATCCATAGATTGTTTGGTAACAACTAAATGAAACTGAAATCGCTTTTTAAAACAACACGTAAAGAGCAGGACATTCTCCCGATTTGAATGCCAATGATGGCGAAGGAAAAAGATCGAATTAAAAACAATGCGACATGAAGTCTGCACGATATTGGCGGCACTATACAGAAACTATTTTCTTAATTAAGGAAATGCAACATAAGTTAATTATATTAGTTACGGATGGAGAAATGTAAGTTTTTTTAATGGAAATTATAGACAAAGAGCAAAAGAAGGAAGTTATGTGATTAAAAAACATTGGCGCATACTAAAAAAATCATTCCCTGTGGCTTCGGGAAAAAATTACAAGACATAATTTGGCGCCAATATGTATCGCAGTCTTGAAATGCAGGAGATAATTTGTGCGACAAAATTATCCGATGAACTGGGCAGAATTTTACAGATTAAGAGAACATGTTATTTTTATGTTCCACTGTATATTTAGTATATTATTGATTCCTATTGTATTTATTATTCCTGCGGTAGGATATAAGGTTTTCGTGGTAAATTTTCACAACATCCTGAACCACAATTTTTGGGGGCCATAAAATGCATTTTACTGACGTCAGGAATGTGATGTGATTAGGATCGTAATAATCTCCACAATTTATTTTCTGGCTAAAAGGTTTCATTGTAGTTTTATTTCATAATATTGTGCAAATTTTAAGAACATTCCCATCACGAATTTGTGGACAAAATATATTTTTCTGACGTATTTAGGGATCAGGAACGTGAATCTGATGTTCATTGCCGCCGCAAATGGCTTACTTTGGAGTTAACATTTATGTGAGCTCAGCTACCACAAAAAGTGAGCAATTTTCCGGATAAATAAGCGATTTGCAGAGACAACGACGATCATAAATCACTAACCTAACCTTTTTATGGCGAGGTACATTAGGTCAGACTAACTTACATTAAGTTAGGTTACGTTAGTTTAGAATAGGCAAGGTTTGCGGCGACAAAATTGATTCAAACAATTACGAGGGTAATCCCAAAGGTAAGGACTCCAAAATATTTAGAAATCAAAGAAACGTTTATTGTCAATAATGTTTACATCATTTTAAAGTTTGAACATTTATTTTTCTACAAAATCTCCATTTCGGTTGATACATTTTTGTAGGTGCTGTGGCAGCTTTTGTATACCCATGTTATACCAGCTCACCGCCATGTCGTTGAGGAAGCGTTGAACCTCATCTTTCACTGAAGCGCGTTCAGGCCAAATCTTCTTTCAACTCAGGGAAAAGGTGGTAGTCACTGGGTGCCAAGTCCGGACTATAAGGTGGGTGGGTGATGATGTCCCATCCAAACTTGCAGGAGAGCGACGGGCGACGTGTGGGAAATAGGGAGGGGGGGCGTTGTCGTGGAGAAGGCTTACGCCTTTGCTCAACATTCCTCTTCTCCGCTTCTGAATCGCCCGTCTGAGCTTTACCCCATTTTGGTCCCAAAACACAGTTGCCATGACTTTACCGCCAGACTGTGTTTGTTTGAATTTTTGCTGCTTGGGCGAAGAGGACTGCCGCCACTCACGTGATTGTTGTTTGGTTTCAGTTTCGTGAAGTGGAACGCCCAGGTTTCGTCATCCATGACTTCAATCGAATCCAAAAAGCTGCCATTTTCGTCTGCATAGCGTCTAAGAAATTGTTACAATCGGTGGTCTTTTGTGAACATTTACGGGACCCATCTTGCGCACACCTTCCAATATTGCAATTTTTTCGTCAAAACCCTATGAATGGTGGTTCGGGAAACCTCGGGAACCAACATGCCGAGATCTTCCAGAGTGATCCGCCGATTTTCCCGCAGGATTTGCTCAACCTTCGCGACTGTCTCGTCGGAAATTGATGGTTGTCCGCTTTTTTCTTCGTCGTGAATTTCAGTCCAACCAGCTGCAAACTCCCTACACCACTTGCGGACGTGTGTGACATCCATGCACGACTCGCCATAATAAAGAATTCAATCACAAACGGCTGCCAAGCCAAAACTGAGCGTGGCAGCAAGGCGCGCGCAGGGGCAGGCGCATGCGTAACAAACACAGGTGTTGCTCGCAGCCACAAGAAGAGTTTCCCTGAGTCCCCAGTGCTTTGGAGACCTGACTTTTGGGATTACCTTCGTATATCCATCACACTATTTTTTTTGCGAATTCTCTTTGCAATAATGGATGACCAACTCAAGAGTAAGAGAGTAAGGGTAACAACAGTCGACAAATGTTTGACATGATAACTCGACTTGTTTCCCGATTTTCTCCTCGGTGGCTCTATTAGATACGACCCGGATATTTTGTTATTATTATTTTTCCCCAAGGATGCTATTAGGTTTGTCGCAGCGAAAAGCTAGGGTTTCATTAACTTCCAGGTCACTAGAGCACACTGAACACACACAGTTCACTTTTATTAGTGTATATGCTTATCCAAAAAGGATAAATTTGTTTTCTCGAATAAAATAGGTACCAAATTTATGAGCGTAGACATGACACTTTAATAGTCACCGTTTTAAATTTGGTAGCCCATATTATCACCCGTATTTCAAGTTAGCGTTTACTATTAACTAAAGGGATTTTTTTTTTAACGGAAGCATGTTTTGTTTTTTTAGATTTTTTTTTTGCTAATACTTTTTATAATTACCATTTAAAAAGCGCACATTTCCCATCCGTAACTAATATAGACAATTATCGAACATAAGACCCTAATATTTGCAAGCAAGATGCGAGGTAAATGGGAGACTGCAATTAACCTTAGCTAATTTTACGGTATTTATTGTTCGTGAATTTTCCCCTCTCCATTTTAAGGCTCGCTGGCAACAATGTTTGTAAGGCCGGATCTCTAAAGAAAATGGCGAAAATGCCACAGGTTCTCCTCCAGGCATTGGAGTCGGGAGAGCAAACTGTAGATGTTTGGGCGGGGAGGGCACAAACCTACAGATAACCTAGCACCCCCTTGCGGGTGCCTAAAAGGTTATCAAGTAAATATGGAGGAGTGGGTAATAGGAGGGATAGGGGGTTTAGCACCGATCCCAACTGATTTAAGATTCATCTTATTTCTCAGGCGGGTCCTACTCCTTAACGTGGAATCCGAACCACGGGTATCTATCTACATTTATTTATGATGCCTAATCTTACACTTGATAAATAGTGAAAAAAGCAAGTCAAATGACAAAAAATAAGTGAAATGCATCATCAGGCGCCTGAGTGAGGGGATGCACCTAAAGCCACCCGGGGAGGGGGGGGGGGGAACTTCTTCCAAAAAGTCATGTATTCGAGAGGCTGGAGTGCAGGAATCCGTCCCAAATGCAGGGGATAAGCGGTCTCGGGATTGGGTATCAATATCGTAGGTATGGAAGCAGCTGTAAAAGCGACACGACACGGGACTCTAGCCAAGCAACTTGCTGGGTCGGGTTTGGCTTGACTTGGCTCTAATCGCCGGGTCAAGCAGTTGTAAAGCGGGTGGGAAGGACGGAGACATTAAAACACACTACCCCTAATCAGAGCGGAGGGACGGATGAACCGGCAGAAGAAGGGTACCTTTTCGGCCAAGAAAGAGGAAGGAAGATTACATTCTTGCTCCCATTCCACGTCGATATAAGATAATGTCAGGTTATTTTGACACTTCCAACAATATATCCACACTCATTTCACTCATCACCGCAAACAGCCTGCCGCATGCTAAGGTACGACACTAAAACGAATACCAGGGAACATCACATAACCGTCAACGAGAAGGCCTAACTTGGAAAGTCGGCCATAGTCACAATTTGTGCGAATGCGACGCGAACCCTACGTGATCGAAGTAGAGATATCCCACCATCGATTTAAGACCTACGCTCGTGAAAAAGCCAGACCGGAGCCAATCAACCTTGACCAGCTTTCCCTTTCTTAAAGCATACGTGGTATTATGACCCTTTACTCTTTTTTTTACATGCTTATTCCCAGGTTTCGAAAACTATTTAAAAAAAATAAAACTGAGGGGATCTCCAAAAATTTAATGGAGAGGCATTTGTATAGAAAGTGGCAGTAAAATTGTGATATACTCGTAGAGAACCCAAATATGCTAGAGCGGGAGGACACGCGACTCCGAACCTGCCTTAGAAATGTACCCTGTACCAGTTTCTATTTTAAGCGAGCTATTATTTTAAACTGGGAAGCCCTAAAGTCATGCAGTACATTAGTCAGCTGTTTCTTGAAAGTATCGATTATTTTGCCCCTTTATAAGTCAGTCTTTTAACTGGATGTTCTCGAGATTTCTGTACCGACCCTTCAGAAGCTCTATTAACTATTTCGAGTGTCTGTAGGCCCAAGTAATAATATCAAGGTATTACTAAACAGTAATGACCCATTGAAACCTTTTCTAGTTTTCAACGTAAAGCTAGGTTCATCATCTCTGAAAGATTAACCTGTGAACTATTTTGCCCTATGGTAGAGAGCGAACAGCAGCAACTGTGTATTTCGCTCTATTTAATCAACTTCTAATGCTACAGAGATTGAGGAAAGAAAGGTCACAAACTACATACAGTGCTACTCCTTTTAAACCTCGCATTTGGAATGGTATCATTGCGTTTGTTGTCAGTGGCATAGAACTTTTTACACGTACTAGAAATATGTTTGTCCGATTGTGGACACTAAATATTCATGAGTTAACTCCCTTCTGGCTACTGAATGTAAGCAATTAACAATAGTACATGGTGGCTACAAAGTCCCTGGGCAATATACGATATTATACGTATTATGTGTGCGCACATGTGAACTAGGGACTCCGTTTGCATCATTTCACTCATTTTCTGAGATCCTCAACTTTCTTAAGGTATTGAATGGTATTGTTGGTTTTCTACAAAGCAAAGAAAACTGGAAACAAAAGTTAAACGCTTCGTAGAAAACAAGAAAGGGGCGGGGGGTTGCTAGATGAAAATGACAAAAGACGAAGGGCTATGGTGAATTCGACCCCTTCCACATCCGAGCAATAGGGCTAGAGACGGCTTATCATAGTGAACAGACAGGGTTTCAGGGAGGAGGCGAGGGGGCAAGAATAGCAGGAGGCAATCTGAAACTTCGAAATATTTTCTATTAATTAAATTTAAAGCGCGATACTACCGAGGGCATCTTCCCCATAGTTTGCAAGATTTCTAAAAGAGTGATGATAGTGTAAGGGGATATGTGTGGAATCTATAAAGCCGTGGTTCCTCTTGCGGATAATGGGGCTGGGAGGGCATTCAACTGCGAAATAACCCAACACTGTAAAAATACGGCAATGGCAACCCTTTCGGGGACGGGGAGAACGGACGAAATCGTTGGGGAACAAACCGACGACGAAGAAATCTCGCGCCTTTTTCATTCGGTTTGCGCCAAATTCAGACAACTTGGAGCACACCACTTTGACAGATCAATTTCACCATCATTGATTGTGCCAACCAAATTTCTCGCCTCGAGAAATTTCTCAAACAATCCCAAACACAGTAGCGAGAGTTGGAGTATATTTATAGCGCTCTTCTTCACCTTCTCGATTTATTTTTTTGTTCAGCCTTTCTCATGTGTTCCGCTCCCGTACATTCACACTTTCCCCTTCTTATGGATGAAATCAGCAGCATTTCCCAAATGTTCAAAATAAGACATTCTTTTCTATTCTACGGGCTTAAGACACTCTTGCAACGACAGTCAGGTCTAAAAGGCATTGGGAAAAGGAGAAGCAAAGCAAGAGCATGAAGATGAACAATTGAAAATCTCATAGAATGGCGGAGAGCTGAGGCAAATCTGCTACCCATATCCGGCCCGGGAGGAGGCATTTACTCCATCCAATGAAATAAGCAATTTGTAAATGGTAACAATTTTAAAGGTCTCGTAAAAGTCGGCTGATTTGAGATTTGCTTCAATGATAATCTATTTATACGGCGCTCTTCGGAGCCATGTACCTTCATAGAGCGCCAGCAAACCTTGATGCAATAAGTGAGTATTTAAAGCCTTTTTTCAACACCCATCTGGCGACTGCTTATCAGAGCAATTAATATATATATATATATATATATATATAGCAAACGGGCAAAAGACGCATTCCAAGAACAGTAAGAAAGAAGCACGCTCCGGCGCAATCAGCCATCAAAATCAAATTACTGACCCCGATGCTCTGAAACATTAAAAAAAAAGACGATAGGAGCCGTGGGGGCACGACAATTCACTTTTAGTTCTACCTACTACGTGTGCCACAATTCTCGTTTATGACCTTACTCAACCATATGTCACTGAAAATGCGAACAATCAACCGCATTTGAATTATCACGCAAATTACCTGACCTCGTCAAATTACACCGTAAACAGATCAACCTCAATTTGAGATATCGCTAAGTTTCATATTTTAGGAACACAAAAAATATTTGGAGTATCAGGATTTCACCAAACTAATCTCTCGTAGAATTTGTTTTCTCTTATCCCTCTCATTTTTTTAAATAAGGAATGTGTTAAGTAATATTTTGTCAGTCTTTGTACAGCTGAAAGATGGAGCGTGATGTTCCGAAACTAGTCTTGTACTTGTCAAATAATAAAGACATTCTCACTCAAAGCTTTTGTGTTTTCATTTTTTAAGTTATAAAATCGGTCAAATTTGCGAATAAGTATGGAAAGAAGGAAGATTTTGCTTGTGAAGAAGAGACAAATAATGAGAGACAAGAGATCACCAAGTTAAGGATGAATCGGGAGACGCAATCTTTTCATCAAATCCTAAGTTTGATGGATATGCGATTAACAGTCTAACCATCCCGGCATTCCTACCACTCATTCTCCGATACCCTCCGTCGCTAAGAGAACCACCCTTGACAAGCTCTCCACCGTCTAGAGCGGGCTTTCTGAACGGGAGCGATATCGCTCTCCTAGTGAGCGAATGTTCAATTGAGGGGGAAGATAAATCGATAAATTGTCCCAAACAGGGCTGCACATTTTCACAAAAATTAATAGACAACTATCAAGTTAATTGCACAAAATGTATTCTGATACTGATGCAAGCGCTATAACATTCAGTCGCCCCATATTATTATTATATGAGGAGTTTGAGGCCCCTATCTACAACAACTGTATTTTAAGGGACGTCATTATGCGATAAATTATAAGGCTTGCGCGCTTGGTTAGGTGTTTTAAACATGTTTCGCCTTTGTACAAGAGTGAGCCACGCAGCTACCTGCGCTTCTTTCAATCAGTTAATTTAAGTGAAGGGTAAAAGTGCTCTCGTCATTTGGGAATAAAAATTCTGGGTTAAATATATAATGATCTTAAAGGATTGATTATTAAGTTAAATCTTATATTAAAGTGCTTAATTAAGATATGTGACAGCCGAAGTATATTATTTTAATTTTAGTATGAGTTTGTAACAAAGGCGCTAGTTAAGTATTGTTGGCGAGCAGTTGGATAACTTCTTTTGACCTTTTTACGCATTTGAAAGAATTCTCGGGGGATTAATTAAAATTTAATAACTACTTTTTGATGATTACATGTAATTTATATTAGTTAGTTAGTGTATTTCATTACGTTCGATGGATTGTGTGCATTTTCACCATTACATACTTAATTCGTTTCAGGAATAGCAGTTACTGAACAATAATTGTGATATTTTTAGTTCTTTTTTCCCCTTATTATGGCAACCAAAAAGAAATGTAGACAGTATTTGGCTTATGGCTTTAGAGAAAGACCGCAGGATCAAAAACAGTCAATGTGTCTTTATTTGCAACAGCTCATTTTCCAATGAAGCTATGAAACCATCAAGGTGAGCAGAGTATTTAAAAAGAAAACATCCGGATAAAGTGAATAACCGCATCTCTTATTTTGAAAATTTAAAGAAAAACTTTGACCAACGAAATACAGTCTTATTTTTAAAAAAAAGTACAGAAACAAATGAAAGTGGCTTGATTGCATCTTATGAGATAGCGCAAATAATTGCAAAAACTGGGAGCGCAAATACAGTTGCTGAAAATGTTATTAAGCCTTCGTCGAAATTCTCATGAAATCTACTACGTCAAGATTCAGTGAATATCTTACAAGCATTATTTTACCATTGGACATTGAGGTGATGCCGTTGATGCTCAAGTCAAATAGAGTCACACTGAGGACACTTCCCTGCGGGACACCCTCTTCCTGCTCCATTGGGCCGGAGAGAGCTCCTCCCACCCGTACGCGGAATCGACGATCTCGCAGAAATTCAGATATAAACATTGGGAGGCGTCCCCTCGCCCCCCAGACGGCATTTTCCAGTCGGAGCAGAGCATCCGACGTGAGGTAGAACTTGCGGAAGCCGCACTGTGCACAAGACAGATAGCCTCCGCTGTACAGAAAAAAAAGGCTCATCTAACATTCGCCAATTTCTCCATCAACTTGCACACGCAAGAGGTGGAGAGGTTGGGCGGATACCGGCCGGAGTAGAGTGATCTCTCCCGGTTTGCGAAAGGCGAGCACAGTATCAATTCGCCAGGAATCTGGGAGGAGACCATCCACCCAAATCCTGTTGAACAAACCTAACAGAAAAACCATGCCTCGCTCACCCAGGTGTCGAAGCATGGCGTACGGGACAACGTCCGGGCCATGGGCGGGGTCCGCGCACGAAGCAAGAGTTATCCGCCTCTGGAGGTAAAGTCCAGTCGGCGGCCTTCCGCGACATCACGACGTGCATTGAATGCTGGCGGAACAGCATCCACAGTAGAGAATGCGGAGAAAGCGATCGCGAAGGATTCCGCCACGGACGCGTGGTCCGAGATTGCGGTTCCATTCTCCTGGAGAACGGGAGGGAGGGTCCTGCGAGAACTTGCCCCGAATCCTTTTGACTCGCTTCCACACCTCTGATAGAGGGGGCTTACTGTTAGGTGAAGACAAGTATGCCCGCCAAGAAGAGCGGCGGGCCTGCTTCGAAATATACCGGTCCCTAGCCCTAGCCCGACGAAATTCAGCGAGGGTGAAATCGTTCGGGCGGCGCTTATAGCGCATGTAAACATAACGCTTCTGTTTAAGGGCATTCTCACACTCGGCCGACCAGCACGGGAGTGGTCGGAGTGCCAAACAGGCAGACGTTCGGGGAATAGTAGTCAGGCCCGCGGCGATGAGCTTGCCGGAGAACAACTCAACGGCCTATCTACAGACCTAAACCCCTCGACTGAGATAGAGAATTCAGTCATTTCCTGAAATGCAGGCTACCGCGCCCGCGCATAGCACCACCGAGGTGGGCTCTCAGGAGGCAGTTGCCCTGAAAATGATATTTGAATGGGAAAGTGATCACTACCATGGAGGTCATCGACCACCTCCCAATCAAAATCAGGCTGTGCATCCAAAGAGCACAAAGATAGGTCAAGGCAAGAAAATGAAGCGGTTCTCGGGTAGTGATGCGTAACTCATCTACATTTAGGACACCTATCTCAAGATCTTCGATCAGATCGTAAAGGACTTGTCCCCTGGCATTTATTGAGTAATCTCCCCAGAGGATGTCTGCCGTTTAGATTTCAAGCAAAAGAAAGGGCCTCGGCAACCGTGCCACGACGCGTCGAAGTCAGCTGACGGTGGAATGTACGCAGAAATAAGTTTACCTCCTATCCAGGTGAAGCTGCACAGCGACTGCCTGAAAGAAAAGATCTAAAGTGTAAAAAAGAACGGAGACATCATGCCGGGTGTAAACCGCGCATCCCCCAGCCCGGCTAACTCTCGTGTTATTGGGGTCGCAAAAGGTGTGAACACTTTGGGCCGCCAGTTTTACCAGGCAAGCCCCCGGGTTGAGTAAAACCCGCAGAAGGGCTCTGAATGGGCACGGAAACAACAGTGCTCGTTGGCCTGGATGGGCCAGGAGCAGAGGGTGTCTTTTTCAACATTGAGGCATAAGAAGACCCAAGCAGAGCCGGGCGACCCAGGACAAAGTCCTTAGGTTCGCGGAATGCGTCTTTCCTGGGCCTGAACAGCCAGGATTTCTTTCTCAAGGAGATATGCACCACGTTGCTTCGAAGAAGCGGGGTGCGGCTCTCCGCAATTGACACACTTGGCCAACACGATTTGGACTTATCGTGTGCGACCTTCGAGCAATTTACACAGACTTCGGGTGACCCCGACTTTGAACGTCTACATGAGCGATTCGTTTAGCCGAAGCGGTGACAGTAATAGGACCTCGGTGGCAGTGGCACAAATGCCTTAACGCGGTAGCGGTACCAACCGGCACGCACCGACTCAGGGAGCTGGTCAAGTCGAACGTGACGAAGAGATTAGGGGTGGATCTCGAAGCCCCTCTCTGTTTTCTCATCACACGTTCGACCTTGACCACCCCATGGTCGGCCAGCTCTAAGGTGATGTTCTCTATGGAGTAGTCAACGAGTTCCCTCGCATAAACTAGCCCTTTCACAAAGTTCATGGTAGAGTGCGGCGTCACACTCACCAGGATAGCATCAAGTGTCCAAGATCACTTATCTTGGCCGCCTCGCAGGGATTCGCCGCATTCGCAAGAAGGCTCCCGTCCGAGAAAAGCGTCACCTTTGGCTCTCTACCAATAACACTAGCTAAAGCTCTCATCTGATGGATCATGTTGCCCTTGGCCAACATGCTGCTATCAGTGGAGCGAAGAACGAGGAAGCGTTTGAAACCAGCGGGCTCGAAAACGCCAGGTAACCTCTGAATGTGGGGCCCCGACGTAATCGAGGCTCCGCCCTTCTCACTTTTGGTCTTGGTCGGGGGCTCCGCACCCGTGGAGGCAGGGGGGCCGGATGTGCCGATCTTGGCTTGGTTGCTTGCCAAAGTGGCAGCAGACCCATCCGACCCTGCAGCCTCCGCGGGTGTAGAGGAGCCCAGAGGTTTTTCTTTTGTTCTTTTTCTTTTTTTGAGAGGGCGGGGAATGAGCCCGCTTCTCCGCTCTGCCAGGAGGACACCCCAGGCCAGATGGACCGGCCTCAGCTAGGTCCTGGCAGTCGTAGGGGTACCGGTCGGGGGAGATCCTTCCCCTCCTTGTACTGCCTCGGAAACCATAGCCGTTTGAGGACCTTGCATAGGGGCGGATTCGGATTCGGTGCTTGGCGCCGAGCCCTGATTCCCTCCCATGGAAGGCCTTACCGTCTGAGGCTGGGTTGCTTCAAGGACCATATCTCAGGGGGAGGGGGGGGGGCTACAGTTGGCTATCCCCCCAGGACATCACAGGTCCCGTTGACAGACGTCTCTAGTTACTTCTGGGGAGGGACAGGCCTTGATCCCGGCAAGCTTTAATATTCTTGCCAGCAGGTCTTTTGAGCGATGCGACCGCAAGGGCCTGGCTTCACTCTCCCCCCTAAGGGGGTTTGCCCTACCAAGCCGCTTTAATGGGGAGCAGACGGCGCTGGGCTGCCTGCTGGCTTTCTTGGCAGTCCCCTTGGAAAGAAAAGGGGGGACTGCCGCTGGAATTAGGGTGGTGCCCGAAAGCACCTCCAGATAAGGGAATGAGGGGGAGTCCCCTACACCCGTAGGCGAAGGAGAGGAGTAAGCCTCCTCTCCGGTTAGAGAAATTTGGAGGGTCCCCTGGGCAAGCGCAGGGGGGAGGGACCTCCATTTTTTTTGTGGAGCTGCCCGAGGGCGGCTCTGCCAATGGAACCGGGGAAATTAAGGGGATTTTTTTTTTCTCATCATTTTATTACGGGATGCAATAGCTCATCACCCCTCGCAGTAGCCCCATCTGCAAGGTGTGCGCACAGGCCTGGCAGAGCCAGGTGCCGCCATTTAAGGCCACCCCTCCCGCCTGTTGACCTGGCAGCCCTACCTTGCACACGGCGTAAAATTGATAATGTGTGGAGAGAGAAGGAAAAGGGATAGGGATGAAGCAGGTTGTCAAAAAACCATCATCCCAAACCGGAGTTCAGGGGTGAGGGAACATTGCCCCCTCTCCCCTGAGCCCGAATCCGGGACGGTTGGCTGAGAATAAGGTCAGCATCTACCCTGTGAAATTATAGGCTGACAAGAGAAAGTTGTTGGAGAGGTTGTATGAAAGGCGGGGAAACACAAGTGTCTGAAGGAAGAGGCGTAGCCGGGGTCGGGCGGAGTGCTGAGTGCCGTCAGCCCGGCGGCCAGGATGGTAAATCACCGCACCCCTTACGGGGGCATTGTGTGGTACATCGTCACCATTTAGTTGCTAAAAATATTATTCCTGATCTTCATGAGTCATTGAGAGTAGTTATTAAGACTCAATTAAATTAAATCTCATATCAAATTCGATAGACTTTTTCGGAAGTTTTGCATTGATACCGAACAAGAGCACATAAGACTTATGGACAAGAAAACTTTAGAAGAAATCAGAGGCCACAAGAGCGACATTTTCTTTTAGCATGGATTTTTAGAAAGTTCTATCAAGTGTCAATTCAGCTTCAAGGCAAATTATGCACATTGTTCTATTGTAAACGTGTTCTGAGAGCCTTTACTGAAAAATTACATTGGTTTCGAAAAAATACAAAGATTTCAAAGACATGCCCGAGTTAACCGAAGTAAGTGAACAGATCTCAGAACAAACCAATAGAAAATATGACGAATATTTACTGAAATTGAGAGAAATCTTCAATAGCCGATGCTCAGATAAATTTTCAATTGAAGTCCAGCCGTGGAGATGGATTCCTTCGGTTGCGACATAGTGTCAATGAAAATATGTAAGAAGAATTTATTGAACTAAAATGTAATGATAAATGCAAGTACAATTTTGAAGGAGGTGGAATTACTGAGTTATGGTTGTCAAACACAACGAAAAGGCTATATCGAAACATGTGGTCTGAAATGGCTAAAGTACTACTATGCTTTCCAACATCTTATTTGGTTGAATGGGGATTTAGTGCCGTCAATAAAATTTGACTAAAGAAAGAAATCAAATTCATATACGAGAGGCGGTCAATAAGTTTTGCGAATCGGTAGGGCAAAACAGAGAAAGGGGGATGGCCGTTTGTGGGGGTGTTAGGACAAGTTATGACAAGTCAGGACCTGCAGCCGCACGCGTCTGCCTCGTCTATTTAAGAAGCAGTAGCTGATCGCGGATCGTCAGTCACAAATTTTTCAACAATGGAGAAGGCTGAGCACCGCACAGTGATCAAATTTTTGACCAAAGAAGGCAAGAATGCATAAGAGATCCATAAACGCATGGTTGCAGTGTACACCGACACCGCCCCTTCCTATGCAACCATTGCTCGCTGGAATAGGGAGTTCCGCCATGATCGTGAGTCCCTTGAAGATGACCCCGTCCAGGACGCCCGTCAGACGTGACCAACGAGGACAATGTGGCCCGTGTGCAGAGGATCATCCTCGAAAATCGACGGGTGAAAGTCGAAGAAATCGAACGAGAACTTGGAATATCACATGGAAGTGTTATCAACATCATCCACGACAATTTGGCCATGGCCAAGGTCTCTGCCCGTTGGGTCCTTAGAAACCTCACGCCCCATGATCGACTTCAACGTCGTCAAAGTCCACAATGCCAGAGTTGCACAAGCTGCCGCGCGCGAGTGCGGATTCGAGGAGCTCAACCATCCCCCCTACAGTCCAGATCTGGCCACTAGCGACTACTTTTTATTCCGCCAGCTCAAGGCTGCACTGCGTGGACGCCGCTCTGGGGACGATGGAGATATCTAGCTCGCCGTCCAGGAGTGGATTGAACAGCAATCAGGAGGTTTCTGGTTGTCGGGAATTCGAAGCCTCAGGGACAAGTGGCACAAGTGCATTGAAGTCGAGGGTATTATATTGAAAAATAATAAAACACTTTTCCTCATACCCCGTTTCCTTATATCCGAATTGCAAAACTTATTGACCACCGCCCCTCGTATGTATTCGAAGGGACATTAGACTAAAACTTACAAATTCTAGGCCGAATATTAAAGTTCTAGCAGCAAAACATCAGCCACAAGGATCTCGTTAACAAGCCACTTGAGTAAAATGTAATTTAACACTATCATTATTACAAATAAGTATGGGCGATTATTTTTTTAACAATGGGAAAGGGGGGGGGGCGATAGGATAAAAAAAGGTTGAGAAACCCTGGTCTAAAGCAACTGAAAGAAAGAACGTGACCGAACAGTAAACTCGGGGCAATAACATGCTAATAGAGCACGTCGACGAGAATACCGTGCACGCAAATAGATGCCTAAACTAACAAACACCCTTACCAATTCCTCACGCTAAAAATGAAATTGTTTAATGTTCAACAGGAAGGGCATCTCCAGCCCTAACCTTCCTTCCTTCCTTCACTTCATTTACCATTGGAACAACCCTAATAAATCTAAAAAAAAATATAGCTAGGCAACAACAGAATAAAGCCAAGGGAAATAGTTACTTAATTAAAACAGCTGAACACCAACGAGGGCAAAATTAATCAAGAAAGTGGGGGAGAAAATCAAAACAAGTTTAGAAATCCTAAGTCAAAAAAAGAGGACATTAATTTGTACACTCAGGAAACGGACGGCGCACAACTCTAGGATCTATCCAATCTCCAAGACGAAGGGACTCTCACCCTCAAAGGCTAGCGAAAGGGAACGAGGATAACACGAACTCGTGCACCGAACCAACCGAGGCAGGAATCAATCGCTGAAATTAATCAAAGCGTATTTATTAAAATCAACCAACGAAGGCAACCGAGGCCAAAATGTCTTTTGAACGTGTGGGGAGGGTTGGGGGCTGCTTAATATCTGGGGGAAGTTAAATTAACTGAAAGAGGGTCGAAGGAAGACAACCCGAATGGGCAAAAGAGGCTCAAGCCCCCCCCCCCGCGCCGTTCTGCAACAATGTGTGGTATCGTTATGGAGGGAGGAGTATGGAATTGGAGGGATGAGACGGGAACCGGCGATGAGTCTCCGATTCGCGGATTGACTAGCAAAGGCGCAATCTACCACTTGGCAGTCATTAAAAGCGAGCGAGAATCTATCGTGAACACAATGAATGGAACAATGACACAATAGGAAAGTGTGACTTAGTTTCCAAGGGAAGGGAGGTGAAACAATTATAACACTGTATACCAAAGAAAAAAAAAACGGAAATGAAAATAACCTTTCCTAGGGGTATTTTTTGCGTAAATCACGAATATAACATCCGTCTCTTTCTGCGACCCTCCAGTTTCTCATAAATTACCTTCTTACTTAGGCAAAATACACTGATGGTTCAGTAGGGATTAAATGCAAACAGGATTGGGCCAAAATTGACAACTCTATAAGTTATAAACGGATTTTGATATAATTTTATGGGTCCAAATCCGTGATAACTTTACATAACGCTTAATAATTTTGTAACTTACTATAAATACTTCCTATTTTTACTTTTTTATTCAATATTTGTTGTTTTTACTATTTATATTATTTTTTACATACCAGCGTTTTTTTTCTTTAAAAGGGATGGAGCTAAAATGCCGAGAGAATGCAAAAATTCCCCAGACAGTTTGTGCCTGGGTGAAAGGCAAAGGCCCTGGCCTCATGTTTGGCGTACTAATGATCTGGAGGGAGCCAAAGGACCATTCAATGGATTGCTACTTCTGCTTAACAAATATTAAAGGTGGGTATTCAATGTGTTTTCGTTCCTGGTCTTTGATATATTTAAGAGATTTACCAATTAATAAGATGAAAATACTGTTGTGCTTCCACTCTTTCTGCAAGTGATCACAGCCAGTAATATCCATTTTAGTCTGATTTTATTTCACTGCAGGTCGCAACAGAAAAGGCAATAAATCTATCATGTATCCAGATCAATCACTTTGCCACCGTGCATATAAAACTAGGCCTAATAAGCAATTTACCTCAAAGCCAAGATTAAAGAAGGCATATTCGTTTGCCCTCAGATTCGTCAACTTATTTATAGTTGATAAGAACTTAGAGGCGACAATGCATACATTCAAAGATATATGCGAAGGACTTCTGGGGAAGTATAAGGGCCCCGGCGAGACCGTATAGTTGAGAGTAATCAAGTGCTACCAAATCTCGGATGCATTATGTCACTGAAGATACACTTTCTTCATTCTCATCTGTCCTTCTTCTCAGAGAATGCAGAAGATGCCCGTGATGAACATGAAGAGAGGTTCCATCAAAATATAACGTCAATGGAAAACGGGGAAAAGGGAGCCCTGCTAGGGTGGATGAATTCTGCTGGAAACGGAAGCGTGACACACCATTTTTTTAAGAGCTCATCTGGAGACTGCCTACTTGGGCATTACTCGCGGTATTAAAAACTGGCCTAGTACTAGGCTACTTTAAAATAAAATTGAAAACATAAAAAAAACAACCCTCGGCCAGAAAAAATGGGAAACGGAAGCGAGGAGTAGGCAAGCTCCTGCGTCGGGGGCAAGTCCCCCAGGTGCAGGAGCGTGCGACCTATAAGGGAAAAGAACAAAAAAACCTGGTTAAATAATAGGGAGAAGGCCGGCCTCCTCCCCAAAAGTCAACAAGTCCATCAGTCAATGTGCACGCACTCGTCCCAAGTACAAGGGACAAGCGGTAGCGACCCAGGCAATCCAGGTACCGTGACGGGTAACGGGCGCGAAGATCACCCAGACTAGGACATTCAACAAAAATGTGCCGAACAGTCTGGGGGACAACGCAGTCGTTGCAATAGGGCGCTGACGAGCGCTCCATCAAATAGCAATGCGTCACACGAGTATGTCCGATTCGGAGAAGACAGAAAGCGACCTGAAGCAAGTAAGGCATTGAGGGATAGGTCCATGGAAACAGTCGCGGCGCAATGGCACGCAACTTTAAGTTCCCTTCGACCGTCTCCCATCTTCTTTGCCAAGCAGTCCGAAGAGCTGCCCGTAATCCTGCCATGCAGCCGGTATGAGGAAGAGCGAAACGCTGGTCCGGTCGCAGAGTCCTAGCGGACTCTTTGGCGCCCTCATTTCCCGCAGTTTCTGCATGTCCAGGAACACAGCAGAAGATAATCTCGACATCTGCCCGGCTCGCCATAACCGTGGCGTCACGGATACCGCGAACCAGGGGATGCGGGGATTCGAATGCCCTGAGCACGCTCAGGGCGCTTTGTAAGTCGATATATATTACAATCCGGTCTCCGAACCGGGCACGTCGCATAATCAACCGTACCGAGTGGTGTATTGCACCAGCTCGGCCGTGAAGACAGACGTAGCGCCTGGCAGAGCCCCGCTTACTTCAAACAGAGGGGATACAGCGTGGAAGCCGACCCCATCTTTTCGACTTGGAACCATCAGTATACACTGGCACGTTTCCAGCGTGACACGAGGTGTGATCCAGAAAGGTCGAACGCAATACTCCCGGCGCCGTACAAGCTTTGGGAGCAGAGGCGTGGCGACAAATAGCCAAATGTGGTACCCGAAGGAGTTTCCTGACCCTAAACCCAAAAAGCTTAGGGTATGACTGGCGTCTCTCGGCGGCATAGGCACCATCGAGATATGCTGCGGATGCACTGAAAGCTGTTGGCGACTGAGGGAGGCGCCGTGCTCGCGCGTACAGGCGAGTGATGCACTGCACGCGGCGCAGAGCGAGTGGCACCGGTCGCAAGGCGGAGGCCAGTGTGGTGGATCGAATCCACCTTCCGCAATAAACGCTCGGCTGCGGATGCATAAAACTCGCATCCGTAGTCGAGCTTCGAACGAACAAAGGATCGATAAAAAAGTAGGGCAGTAGCTTATCAGCGCCCCAAGCGCTGAACGTCACGGAACGGAGAATATTCATGGCGCGGGTACAACAAACCCTAAGGCTGCGAATATGAGCCTCCCAGGTGAGGCGTCGGTCGAATACAAGACCAAGGAAACAGTGCGACTCCAGGCGCACCCCATTAAGAAACAAATCTAGGTAGGGGTGGAGCCGTGGATGGCGGCAGGAAATGAACCACCTTAGTCTTGGCCAAAGAAAACCGAAACCTGTGCGCTTCGGCATAGCGAGAGACGCGGTCCAATACCTGTTGGAGTCGACGCTCCAGAGTTGGCATCTGGGCCACGCCTAGAGATCGAAAGGTCGTCCACGTAGGGCGTAGCGAGAACATCTTCCGGCAGCACCGAAGTGATGCCGTTGATGCTCAGGGCAAAGAGTGTGACACTGAGGACACTTCCCTGAGGGACATCCTCTTCCTGATCCTTTGGGCCGGAGAGCACTCCCCCCACCAGTACGCGGAATCGACGATCTCGCAAAAAATCAGATATAAAGACTGGAAGGAGTCCCCTCGCCCCCATGAAACCGTATCGCCATGCGGTATCATAGGCCTTCTCCAGATCGAAAAACACCGTGGTGTAGTGCTGTCTACGAAGGAAAGCCTCACAGACGGCCTTTTCCAATCGGAGAAGAGCATCCGACGTGGAGTGGAACTTGCGGGCGCCGCACTGTGCAGAAGACAGATGGTTAGAGAGATTAGCCGAAAACATGTCGGATTAGAGTGATCTCTTCCCAGTTTGAGAAAGGCGAGAAGAGTAGCGATAAGCCAGGAATCTGGGAGAAGACCCTCCACCCAGATCCTGTTGAACAAATCTAACAAAGGCCATGCCTAGCTCACCCAGGTGTCGAAGCATGGCGTACGGTACATCGTCCGGACCATGGGCGGTGTCCGCGCACGAAGCGAGAGCGGAGCGCAACTCGCTCCCAGTAAACCTGTCGTTGAAGGGTTCTCCGCCTCTGGAGGTAAAGTCTAACGGGCGGCCTTCCGCGACATCACGACGTGCATTGAATGCTGGCGGAGCAGCATCCCGGCTAGATAATGCGGAAAAAGCGAAAGCGAAGGATTCCGCCACGGACGCGGGGTCCGAGATTGCGGTTCTATTGTCCTGGAGAACGGGAGGGGGGTCCTGCGAGAACTTGCTCCGAATCCTTTTGACTCGCTTCCACACCTCAGCTAAAGGGGGCTCCCCGTTAAGTGAAGACACGTATGCCCGCCAAGAAGAGCGGCGGGCGTGCTTCGAAATATACCGGAACCTAGCCCTAACCCGACGAAATTCACCGACAGTGAAATCGTTCGGGCGGCGCTTATAGCGCATGTAGGCATAACGCTTGCTGTTTGAGGGCCGTCTCACACTAGGCCAACCACCATGGGAGTGGTCGGCGTGAAAAACTGCCACGCGTTCTAGGAATAGTAGTCAGGCCCGCGGCGATGAGGTTGCCGGAGAACTCAACGGCCTCATCTAACGACCTAAACTCCTGGAATGAGATAGAGAATTCAGTCATTTCCTTAAATGCAGGCCACCGCAACCCCGCCAAAACCACCGAGGTGGGCTCTCAGGCATAAGTTGCCCTGAAAATGATATTTGAATGGGAAAGTGATCACTACCATGGAGGTCATCGACCAGCCCCCAATCAAAATCAGGCTGTGCATCCGAAGAGCACAAAGATAGGTCAAGGCAAGAAAATGAAGCGGTTCTCGGACAGTGATGCGTAAACACATCCACGTTTAGGACACCCATCTCAAGCTCTTCGCTCAGATCGGCAAGGACTTGTCCCCTGGGATTTATGTAGTAATCTCCCCAGAGAGGATGCCTGCCGTTCAGATCTCCAAGCAAGAGAAAGGGCCTCGGCAACCGTACCACGACGCGGCAGAAGTCCCCCACGTCGAAGTCAGCTGACGGTGGAATGTACGCAGAAATGATAGTATACCTCCTATCCAGTTGCAGCTGCACAGCCACTGCCTGAAAGGAGGTATCTAAAGTCTAAAGAAGAACGGAGACATCATGCCGGGTGTAAATCGCGCATCCCCCAGCCCGGCATCCCGCAGGGGTGGGGTCGCGAGACCCTTATACCCGGGGAGGGCGGGCAGAGGGCACGCGCCTAGCATGGGCTCCTGCAAAAAGATAGATAACGGGAAACGGGATGAGACGAGCCTCCGCAGCTCCTCCGAGTTGGCCCTGAGTCCACGGCAATTCCATTGAAGGAATATGCCCTCCAGGCCTAGCTCGGAAGAGACGCGGGGGCCCTTCTCTAACAGAAGACCCTTACGGGAATGGCCGTACGATTCCCGGGGGCAGAACCCCAGGCGCTGAAGGCGCTGTCGCCTTCGAGCACTTATTGGGGGAGGTTAGGCTCACCATGCGAGTCTTTTCCTCCCTCCGCCTCGAAACCTTAGGCGGGCGTTGCGGCTTCGGAGGCGGGGGTCCCTCTTTTCGAGGAACCACCGTCTCCGAGCCACTCCCTCCACCACTAGGCGTGAGCGAAGGAGCTGAAGCTCCTTTGTTGCCGTCCTACTTTCCCGGGACAGCTTTAGGAACCCCGGAAGATGGCCTAGCGACCAACTTCAGGAGTGTTGCCTCCTGTGAGTCTAACGACTCGGTGGAGGCGCGTGGCCGTTTCGCCTTACGGGAAACGGTCACGCTGGGGGAAGAGGGGGAAGCCCTGGTTTTAGCCGGAGCTGGGTATGACCCCTTTTTGCCGCTAGCATTACCAGGGGAGCGCCCGGGTTGGGTAGAGCCCGCAAAAGGGCTCCGAATGGGCGCAGAAACAACCGTGCTCGTTGGCCTGGATCGGCCAGGAGCAGAGGGTGCCTTTTTAACTATTGAGGCATATGACGTCCCAGGCAGAGCCGGGCGCGCCAGGACCAAGTACTTAGCCTCGCGGAATGACATTCGATCCTGGGCCTGAACGGCCAGGATTTCTTTCTCAAGGAGATATGCACCACATTGCTTCGAAGAAGCGAAGTGCTGCTCTCCGCAATTTACACACTCGGCCACACACGATTTGGACTTATCGTGTGCGACCTAGGAGCAATTTACATAAACTTCGGGTGACCCCGACTTTGCACGTCTACATGAGGGATTCGTATGGCCGAAGCGGTGACAGTAATAGCACCGCCGCGGCAGTGGCACGAATGCCTTCACGCGTTAGCGGTACTAACCGGCACGCACCGAGTCAGGGAGCTTGTCACAGTCGAACGTGACGAAGAGTGTAGGAGTGGGTCTCGAGGCCCTTCCCTGTTTTCTCATCACACGTTCGACCTTGACGGCCCCATGGTCTGCCAGCTCTAGGGTGATGTCCTCAATGGAGTAGTCAACTGGCTGTATCGTCACTAGTCTTGTGTGGGGAGGCACAGGCCTTGACCCAGGCAAGGTTTAAAATTCTTGCCAGCAGGTCTTTTTGTGGGAAGCGACCGAAGGGGCCTGGCTTCCCTCAACTGCCCTACCGAACCGCTTACACGCGGGGCGGTCAGCAATGGGCTGCCTGCTGGCTTTCTTGGCAGTCCCCATTGGAAAGAAAAGAGGGGACTGCCGCTGGAAAAAGGGAGGTGCCCGAAAGCACCTCCAGAGAAGGGGGTGAGGGGGAGTCCCGTGCACCCGTAGGCCAAGGAGAGGAGTAAGCCTCCTCTCCGGTTTTAGAAATATGGAGGGTTCCCTGTGCAAGCACAGGGGGTAGGGGGACCTCCATTTTTTCAAGGGAGCTGCCCGAGGGCGGCTCCGTTGTTGTTATAGGGGGAATTAAGGGAAGATGTTTTGTTTTTGCATCATTGGGCATGGTGACCCTCTTTGTTTTACGGGACGCAATCGCTCACCACCTCTCGCTTTAGCCCGCACTGCAAGAAGTGCTTACAGAACCGGCAGAGCCAGGCGCCGCCATTTGGACCCACCCCTCCCGCCTGGTGGCCTGTCAGTCCATCGGCATGGCGGCTCCACCTTGAACACGGCGTAAAAAATATAGATTTTGAAGACGAGAGGAAAAGATATGTGAGGAAGGTATGGGTGGGGATGAAGCAGGTTGTTAAAAACCAACCTCCCCAGACCGGAGCTCTGGGGTTAGGGAACATTGTCCTCTCCCCCCTCAGCCCCGATCCGGGACGGTTGGCTGAGAAGGTCAGCATCTACCCTGTGAAATTAGAGGCTGACCAGAGAAAGCAGTGGGAGAGTTTATTTGAAAAGCGACGAAGTAGGGGAGAAATACAGGCTATCTGAAGGAAGGAAGAGTGGCTAAGCTAGGGCCGGACGGAGCGCTGGATCCCGCCAGCACGGCGGCGAGGATGGCAAATCGCCGCGCCCCTTACGGGGTCCCGGCTAGAGAATGCGGAGAAAGCGGTCGCGAAGGATTCCGCCACGGACGCGGGTGACACACCTCAAATTTGTTGTACAGTGTTATTAAAAATCGAAAAAACCGAAGAGAGACTGCAGTTTCTAACAGACTGGTAGACAGTGTTAAGGTTAAGAGAAATGAAATACGCTGGAAGGTAGACTGCGAGGTGCGTTACGGACGGGGGTGAACGGACAACTCTTTGCTGAACCCACCTCCGTTAAGAGAGCAAGAAATGGAGTGAATAAAACAAACAGGGGTGACACGTTCGACTTAACCACTCCTTGGTCTGCCAGTTCTTCGCGGATGTATTTTAAGGAGTAGATTACAAGTTCCCACGTATAAACAGCCTTTTTCATGAAATTCATGGTCGCGTGCGGTGTCAAAATCACTGGCGAACCATTGAGTGTCGAAGAACACTAATAATGGCCACCACATTCACCAGAAGGCACCAGTCAGAGAAATGGGTCACCTTCGACTGTAAGTCAGGTTAGCTAATGCTATCCTCTGATGGAGCATGTGGCATTTGGCCAAAATGCCACCAGCAGTAGAACGAATAAAAGAGTATTTAAAGCAAGCGGGGTCAAAAACGCCAGGTAGTCTCATTGCATCTCCCAGACGCAATTAAGACTCGCGCATTACACTAGAAACGTTTGTAGTCTTCGTCTTATCTTGGCTCTCCCCACCCAAGAATGCCTCGGGGCGAACATGCTTTGTTGGCCCAGTCACTTGCTCAAACGACAGCCGACGTGTCCATTCCCAGAGTACCCACGGAGGGAGAGGAACTCCTAGCCCTCCAAATTCGTATTCGTCATTTCCTTTTTAGGAGAGGGCAGGAAGTGAACAAGTATATCCAAAGTCCCGGAAGTCCCCAAAGCCGGACGGACCAGCCTCAGCTAAATCCTTCTCCGAGATGGGTGAAGGTTCGTGCCGCTAAGACGAGGAGGTCGCTCCTCTGTTGGCGAGTCCTCGGGATCTCGTGCGGCCTCAGGTTCAGTGTTTTCTGGCACCGATCTCTGATTCGCCCTCGGGGAACACCCTACTATATGGGTCGAGGACACTTCTGGAACTATGTCAGGAGGAACCTCCACGTCGCTACCCGCACCCCAAGATGTCGAATATCTTGACCAGGGATTCACAAAGCCCATGTCCCGTCGGGCAAACGTCAATTCGAAAAAAGGCAGGCTCGGGCGTTCCGACTCGTATCAGAGTGCCGAGGCGTCCAGGGAGGGCCCAGGTGACAACGCTGTATCTTACGCCTCTAAAGGGGTTCCTGTGAGAAAGCAAAGGGGGCAAACTCCAATAAGTGAGAGTCGTCTCAAGGGGGAAACACCTTCTCTGCTAGAATAATATTAGATAAGCTAATGAAAAGCACTCACCTCCATCACAGAGGTGGAGTTGTCCGAGGACAGGCCAGAAGATGGCAAACGTGAAACCTCTATGCGGTAGAAAAATGATTGGAGGGAGGGAGTCCCTCCAGGGGTCGAAGCGGTGCCGTCACGAGATAACTCTTTGCCCCCAACACCAAGTTAGGGCTAGGAATTACCACTAGGGACGTAATCAAAATTCGTCCTATGTTTGGAAGTTTGTCAACACGCAATAATTCTGATATTTGGGACCAATAAGAAAAGAATAAAGGGGGGTGGGTGGGCTATATCCCGTGTCTAGCTGCTCTCGTCTATTACATCTCGGGTTTTCGAACTTTTTAAGGGTTCACCCTGGGTGAATTAATGATGGTGTTTTGAACCTATGCAGCGACGCGCACTGACCATTAGTTGCCCAGTGGATCGCCCAATCCCAGAGAGCAGCAGCCAGAACGACACGGTGGATTTCCTTATTAGGTCGTACTAATCGTCGACAGGACGACCAAGATCTAAAGATCTCTCGGGGAGAACGGCCGCAGGGAGGTAGCCGGTCCATGACACGCATCGAGGTTGTTATTGGGGCCAAAAGATATTCCCATTAATCGCGGCCCAACGCAAAGGATCTCTCGAGCCCTTGTCTCTTGCGATCTGAAGGCGTTCTTTTTTTAGAGGTTCTAAGGCCTCTCTTCTGGCACGGCATGAGGTAGCTCGTCCGTCAGCTCCTTAAGCCACCTGGGCAAGCAAGAGTTTGAAGGAACAGTCGTCACCCCCGCCCCCCGAAGAGTGAGCGAGGAGGAAGCGCATCTTTCTCCAGGCCCCGTCACAGAGTTCAAGTCAACCCAGTAACGAGGCTTCCTTAATTTGCACTCCTATCGGGAGAACGTGCAGCTCACATAGGCACAGTGTTACTGGCTACACAAGTTACCTCCGCCGCCCCCCCCCACCTCCCAGCGGGATCGCAAGCGTGAAACTAGGGTATCAAAACACAAAGTTCGATCATTGTAATCTAAACATGAATAAAATAATGTCCTTGGCCACTAAATACGGCTCTAAAATTGCGAATAGGAAGAGGGGGATGATTTTCTTGTCCTATTCGTAAAGAACGAAAATCTTACCCACTGAAAAGTTTATAGCAATAACAAAAAATGGGCTTTCATACACTAAGCTCACATGTTGTGGTGGCCCAGAGAAATAAATGCATTGGTTAATATCCTCACCACCATCTCAACGAAAAGAATTTTCAGGCGAGGCAAATGGTGCGATTGGCTATTCTAGCCAGGGATTGCACGGGGCAGACTTCGCATTACGCTGCTGACAGTACTTGCTGGGGCACCTATCATACCCTCGACAATAGACTGTCGCCATCAAGTGGTTAAAAAGAAACTAAATGTACCACCATGAAATGATTGAACAAGCGAAAATCAACGAAGTTCCCAGCAGCAGTTCTTGAAATAAATTTAGCGAATGGAAATGTAAGGAAGCTACATACATAGGTCGGGTAACCACAAGGAGGAATACTAGAAAGGGGGAGATTCTGTACCAAAATCACGTCTTCATAGGAGGAATTGAAAGCGAGGGAACGATCCTCCGGGGAAACCTCACATGAGAAGTATTAAAAGTATATTTCTTACCCCTAACAACTCGTTGAATCAGATCTACACCCGAACCTGCTGATAATTCAAAATCTTAAAGCAGCACTGGCAATATAAACACACACAAGAGCACAACACCAAAGTTCTAGTTATTAATCTTATCTGAATGGTACCCACACGACTAATTTACTCGCGTCTTGATGGAACGCGTCGAGGCAAGAAAAATCCATCGATGGCACCACCATTTCACTAATTACAGTACTTTAGCGATACCATTGTAAATGCGAGAGAAACCAACTCTGTCGGGGGAACCAAAGTGGCAAGGAAATCTTCTCTGAGGAATCAACCAGGCACGCGAAACCCGAGTGGTACCGATTTTTTTTTTTTAAGAGCTCATCTGGCGACTGCCTACTTGGGCATTAGTCGCCGTATTAAAAACTGGCCTAGTACTAGGCTACTTTAAAATAAAATTAAAAAAGATAAAAAACAACCCCCCTCCCCCCAAAAAGGGAAAAGGAAGCGAGCAGTAAGCAAGCTCCTGCGTCGGGGGAGGAGGTCCCCCCCGGCGTATGAGCGTGCGACCTATAAGGGGAAAAACAAAAGCGAGTGCTTCCAAGGAAAGCAGAAAGAAGAATAAAGCTAAAGTAACTACTCGCTACCATTCTACTTCGTGAGAGTCTTTGTGATGAAGTCGACTGAAAAAATGAAGGACGAGAAAGAAATTTATATATAGTTCAATGCCACGTCAGTAACAAGTTAAAATAATTAAGACAATATTCTGGTCAGAATTCAAATTTATTGAACAAGGACTAAAAACAATGTATGGTCGGGTTGCAACAAAACTTGAGCGAAAAATTACGATGGCCATTACTCGCGTGGGATAACAAAGCAACTACCTTTAGACGATAGGGGGCAATGCCTCCGGGGGTATATCAGCATCGTGATCCAAGCCATTTCGTTCGTTCCTCCTACAACCAGCCCACGCAAATGTATGGTAATTAAAGGGAGGGGATGGCAAGTAACAGAATATGGCTGTATGGACGCCAACCTTCATTCCTAAAAATGCCTCATAGAAAACTACATGTTGACAGGGGGAGGTAGTCTTGGGATCAGCAAACCCATGGTAGATATTTAAATAAGCAAACAAGACGGAAATAACGGAGGTTACCTCCAGTCGAGGGCTAAAGGGAGGAGGGCGGAGGGGGTAGACAGATGAAGGGTGTTGGATTTCCATCGCTACCCAGGCGGTGCGTCGAATCATGCGCGCAGACATCCTCAGGCACATACGTCACGACACACATCCGATCATAGCACAACGCCCTCCTCCATCGAAAGCATTTATCTATCTGGACACCTCTAACACGGTTGGTATCAAAATACATTACCACTAGTCACCATGCCCCACCCCCTTACTTGCCAACGAGTCATTCAGATCTTTATATGAATTTCCTTACCCAGTCAGGGGGGGGGGGTAGCCTCGTCCACGATAGAAATAAGGACGGGTGGCGGGATTTATTAAAGCTGGAGAATAATAATAAAAGAGCCTCAGGATAACGAAGCAGTAAAACCCAAGATAGGTGTAGGGTCCTGTAACATAACCACCTCACCGGAAACAAATGTGTACTAAGAGCACATCTTTAAAAACCCGAACCCAGAGGTGGGGCAAAGCCATAAGGACGCCCCGCCTCACACAAGAGGAAAGCCAACACCAAGAATAACCGGCCGAAGGGGGTAACCGAAGAGTAGAAATGCCACGGAAGAAGTTGTCGGGGAGAGGCACGAACAGTGCGTTTATTTATCTTTAAATCAAGAAGCAGCAGAGGCATCTCCGCGAGTGTTCAAAAACGAATTCGTAAAGAAAGAAGAAGTTAAAAGCGAAAATGTCTGCGGTGGTGGTGTTGGGAGGGGGCGGGGAAGATAAGAGAGATAAATCGTCAAAGTGAGGAAAGTACCAGTGTCGCAAGATCAAGCAAGCAGCAGTGGAAAGCAATTCGTACTTTCGAGAGAGTTATACGATGAGGACGACGAACACACATCCTCGAAAGGGATCACAGAGATCTCCCGAGGCTGAACCTATCGCGAGAAGTTAAAGGGACTCGATCAATTTAGCTGGAAGCGAGAGAAAAGTGGCGCACACACATTTTACGCACTTAAAAGACGCATATTTGGGCTATGCGGAGTGTGGGGGGGGGGGAAATTACATCGAAATTCGACTATAAAACCCCGGTTCGAGAACTGCACACGCACATTGAAGGAATGGAATCATATCGGTGAAGAAACTGTATAAAATGATTAGAACCGTTGGGTTAACTCTAATTCTATTCCACACACGAGAGGAACTATACTTTAATGGAAAACGACGTTAAATCCGATCGATAAATACCACATACCCTTATGAGAACTCCCCAAAAATGTAAGGGGGGGGTACTTGGATGCATATTCACTACATTGTTTACTCCAGGGCCAAGCAAGGAATTGGAAGACAATCTTCAAAAGACCCGGGTGAGTTGGGGGAGGGGTCTCAAGGCCTAACGATGCAAGTGTCATACAGTTCGGGGCGAATGGCACAAAATCAAGGTCAACCACCCCTGCCCAGAGTCGAGCCCGGCCGGGAGAAAGGGAACCACGTCATCGAGTGAATGCGACAACAGACGTCCAATCAGGCTCCGCTTCTCTCGCCAGTTTTGGCAGGGAGAAGCAAAAACGAACTTTGTTCCATTTTATGAACAACACTTCGACTTCTGGCCTTGGGAGCCCGTTATTTTGAAGGGGGGGGGGAGGTGAAATACATTCAAAAGGATGTACGAATTTATGAGGGAATGCAAAGGCAGTATGAAGCGTCCTACTCAACACACTTGATCTATGAGATGGGCCATGTTGCATGCGACGAGCCAGGTCTATATATGATCATGTTTCCTAAGTCATCATTGATAGTAGGTCAGTGCAACAAAGAGGATCGAAATTTAACTTCGCAAACATAAAGTGAAAAAAGTTTTGTCACGAGAAGTTCGCTCGTCCTTTCCCCTAGACGATGACGATACACGAGGCAGATTGTGAGCACTTGCCCAGGGCTGCCAACACACTGCAGATCACGCTTTGGAGTCTTCTCGCACGCCCGATACGGGATGGATGACCATCTTCGACTGCGAAGTGTCAGGGAGCTGGCATAAGCGTATGCTGGTGCCAACGGTGATGTACTAGTGTGTGTGTGTGTGTGTGACTATCGCATGGAAGAAGGAAGAGCAGCGCAAATGGACAATCGAGGAAAGAGAGAGAGAGAGAGAGAGAGAGAGAGAGAGAGAGAGATAGATAGATAGATAGAAGAGTGAGAGAGAGAGAGAGAGAGAGAGAGAGAGAGAGAGAGAGAGAAGAGAGAGAGAGAGAGAGAGAGAGTAACAAGGAGTAACAACAAGGAAAGAAGGTACCCTAGGAGACCTTACGGCCCATTCAAAGAGGGTACCATTGGACTTGCAATCGAGCGGGCACAAGGCTGCTCAATTGTTTTGCGTCCCTAAACGGCCACTTTTAAAAGACCTTGTCTAGTCTTGACTTGAACTGGTCAACAGAGTCACTGTTGACAACTTCCACTGGAAGTGCGTTCCACAACACCGCCAGATACTGTAGGTGAAAAAATTTCCACACAGATTGGGGTTGTAACGCTTCAGTTCAGGTTTGAAGCCGTGATTGCGCGTTCTGTTCTCACTCAGTGTGAAAATATCCCGGTAGTCAACATTGTCGAACCCTCGAAGTATTTTGAAAACTTCGATGAGCTGACCACGAGGTCTACGGTTTCCAACGAGAACAGAGCTAATTCCCTTAGTCTATCCTCATAACTTTTATGTCGGATAGAGGGAATCAGCTTGATTGCCCTGGCTTGTACGCGTTCCAATCTCGCGATGTCCTTACGAAATGAAGGACTCCAAAATTGTACGCATACTCCAGGTGCGGTCGGACAAGTGAGTTGTACAGGCACAGTACAATCTCCTGGTTCCGATAACCAAACTGGCGCTTAATATGCCTAGCATCCCTTTTGGCCTTTTTCTCCGCGTCAATGCACTGTTTCGAGAACTTGAGGTCACTAGTGATTGTTACACCCAAGTCCTTCTCAGTGTCACTCCGATTCAAGAGCAGTGCCCTTAAGGATATACTGAGATTGGGGGTTTCTGTGGCCGATATGAATCCACTTTGCATTTGCCCACGTTAAAAGGCATTTGTCACGTGTCCGACCACTCCCAATCTTCCCAAGATCTTCCTGCAGGCGGGCAGTATTTCCATCATTTGCAACGTTCATACCAGCTTGGTATCGTCGGCAAATTTGGTTATCTTCGGACCAAAACACCGTCCATGTCGTTGACGTAGATGATGAATAGTAGTGGTCCCAGGACAGAACCTTGAGGCACCCCGCTAGTAACGGGCATCCACTCAGAAGACTGTCCATTCACCACCACCCGTTGCCGTCTGCCACTTAGCCATTCTCGATCCAGCCGGCTACCTTTCCGTCTATGCTAAGCGCTCGCACTTTCCGGAGAAGGCGGCGGTGTGGTACCTTATCAAAGGCTTTCTGAAAGTCTAGGTAGACCACATCCACCACCTTGTCCCGATCGTGCTCACTGAAAACGAAGTGGAAGAATTCCACAAGTTCGTCAGGCATGACCCTTGCCTTCGGAAGCCGTGCTGGGAACTCCTCAGTAGCAGGTTTGACTCTAAATACGACGTCACTTACTCCACCATGATGCTTTCCATGAGTTTACCGACTATCGAAGTCAGACTGATAGGTCGGTAGTTCGACGGTTGGTTTACGATCTCCTTTCTTGAAGATTGGAGTCACCTCCGCCTCACGCCAGTCTCTAGGGAACGCATTCGGTCCGGATTGACATGTTGAAGATTGCGCTCAGGTGTCGTGACACTTGATCGCGCACTTCTTTCAACACTTTAGGTAGAAACCCATCCGGGCCAGGTGACTTATTCGTCATTAGGTCACTGATCTTCTTTTTGATTTCAACTTCGGTGAAGTCCATATCCTCCAGCTTTTCCCCCCGAGTAGGAATCCGTCGGCGGGGATGGGACCACATTCTTCAGTAAACACTGAAGAGAAGTAGCCGTTGAGGAGGTTAGCATTTTCTGCATCTGAATGCTTTAATGTCCCCTCCTCGTTCCTCAAAGGGACAATCGTTCGACGGATTGGTTTACGGCTGTTTACATATCCAAAGAAACTCCTTGGGATTCTCTTTACAGAGTCTCGCCACTCGGAGTTCCTCAGACCGCTTAGCCGCCCTTCTGCTGGACTTCACTCTCCTGGCTAGCCTCCGGTATTCGTCAAAGTCACCCGAGATCTTCAATTGCCGGTACACATTTCCTTTCTTCCTAAGCAGTTGGCCGATTTCTCGATTAAACCACTTAGGTTGAACAGAAGACAGACGGGGGCATTTCAGAGGGATGAAACGCGATTGAAGACTCATGAATGTGGTTTTGAAACTATTCCACGAGTCTTCAACGGCATCGCACACTTCTAGCCTCACGTCAGTCAGTCCAGCTCGAAGGCTTTCAAAGTCTGCTCTTCTGAAGTCAAGTTTCTTTGATTGACTGGCAACAGACCTTACCTTCGGGATCTTGACGCTAAATCTAACTAGCTGGTGATCACTGCCACCGAGCTCTTCGCCTACAGAGATATCCTCAACGATATCATCCTCAGAGGTGAAGACCAAGTCGAGGATATTGTCTCCTCTCGTCGTTCTCTGACCATTGAGTGAGGAACTCGTTGTTGGCGAACTCCAGGAGTAGCGCGCTCTCGCCACAGGCTGCTCTGGTTTTCCAGTCAACTTGTCTGTTGAAGTCGCCCATAAAGATGCACACTCTGCCTTGAACAAGCTCACCCAGCAGCTGGTACAGTTCCCTGTCCTTCTCACAGGGTTTGTGAAGGGGGTCTGTAAAGCAGCAGGGTCCTGTATCTGACACGACCGATCTCTAGGTCAACGCCTACGGAGCTCGTGGTCGGATATAACATTGGAGTTCGTAGATTCGATTGTATTCTTGACATACAACATTACACCGCCACCCTCTCTGTCTGGCCTATCTTTGTGGAAGAGTTGGTAGCCAGGAACCGTGAATTCGCCTTCAAAGTCTCGGTTTGAGGTTTTTATCCACTATTCTGTTATGGCTACCATTTCGGGTTCTTCCGTCGCTACGAGGCCACGGAGCTCAGGAAACTTGCTCCTGATTGACCTCGCATTGAACAGAAGAACTTTCAGGAGTCCCCTAATGTAGGACTCCCTATACTCTTCCGTTTCCCGGCTTCTTGTTTGTCGCGGTGGCACCATTTTTGACAACCTCCGAGAAGGTTGTTTGGGGAATGACTCGGGCGTACTGGCGTACGTCCGCCTTCCCATTGGGCCGGACACTCCTTTGGGTGCGCTCCACGACATCCTGGATGAGGTTGGCTAGGAACGCCTTGCCCTTAAAGGAGAGGTGCACCCCGTCCCTTTGGTAGAGAGAGAGAGAGAGAAGAGAGAGAGAGAGAGAGAGAGAGAGAGAGAGAGAGAGAGAGAGAGAGAGAGAGAGGAGAGGAGAGAGAGAGAGAGAGAGAGAGAGAGAGAGAGAGAGAGAGAGAGAGAGAGAGAGAGAGAGAGAGAGAGAGAGAGAGAGAGAGGGAGAGAGAGAGATAGAGAGAGAGAGAGCGCAAAAAGAGGGGGGGGGGAGAGGAAAAGTCAGAGTGCGCGCGTGCGCAGGGAAATAAATACCAGGGGAAACATATTGCGTATGGACGCAGCTGTTGAGGGGGTCGTGCATGAGGCAGTTAATTACCACTGGAAGAGATACTACAGCACATTTACCACATCGTCTGGGTGCAGGACCAATGAGGTGGGAAAGTGATGGGGCGTTTGTTAAAAATAATTTATTGGCATTGATGCACACCAGCCCCACTGTGGCAAAACAAGTAGAGCTGAACAAAAGTAATAAACGAAAACCTACTACGTGGACATCTCGATAAAAAAGTTTCCCAAGAGCTGTTAGTAAAGAAAGTGGTGGGGTTAGGGTAAGTACAAGCATGCGGAGGGTAACCATCCACAGTAGTCCAATGAGGAAACTACTCGAGACAGTATATATCAGGACTGCAGGATTACCCCTCCCCCCGCCCCAACACACACACTTAGACAATCACAAGGAAGATCCCCTTGAGCTCGCTTCCCTGGACAAACGCAAACCGCTTTATACTTCGTTCATCAATACTCATCCCAATTATTCATGTAATTTCTAATGCCATGCCTGAGTGGTAATAAGCTACAGTTTAAAGGTTTAAGCCGGCATCATATTTGATCCAAGCTAAAGGCGATCGTGTTCAGTAATGTAGCATTTTATTTCGTGTTTAGAATTATTTAAGGGTATAATCAAATGTTTCAAGTTATATTTAAAGACATTTATTTATTAATTTAATAATATAATTTCCACCTTTCTACCACTGGTCTTCATATTACTACAAACTGTTCAATGTAATTTTTGTAAAAATCACTTAACTTTGATTAAAAATAAGTCAAACTTGTTTCGAACTCTTTCTGTTTTTGACATTGAATTCTCTTCAGACGATTCGCTAAGCTCTTTAAAAGTTATAATCTGATGGGGCTAAGCCGGGCCCAGTTATGGAAGACGACTCATTAGTTACCAATCGAAATTGTTATGATTTTATCTGGCCTCTTGTGATATTAATTAGTGCTTCACGTAAACGGTCCGAATGAGCGCAGTAAACGTCTTTATTATTATTATTATATTAGGTGTTTTACCACCGTAGACACCATAGGGTGATTCAAAAGTGAATCTCGAGTAGAAATATGTGGCTAAAATTTCGGGAATATAAGAAGTAATCTGGAGTATAAAAAGTGTACACGAAAACACCTGTGTGAGAGTTTTGTGTGGCCAATGCGAAATCGCAGTAAACGTCTTTGGTGATACTTTGATTTGGGTTAACTAGTTCGAAATGGATTACGCCATTCATCATATCCCACCAAACGAACAAGGGAATTTCCGTGGGTGATGGTGGGGGGTGGGGGTGGGGGTGGAAGGGAGCATTTTTTTTTTACCCAATAACTAATCCATTGTATAGAACGTTTATTATTATTGTGCCTAACCCTCTTTTCGTCTCCTGTAACAATCCTAAAAAAAAAATACTAACATTAATTGAGAAAGGACAAATGAACTAATGTTGATTCTTTGTGGCAAATTTATATCTGACAGGTGTGAGTAATCCATTACTCCAGTCATGGAAACGAGTTTAAAGTAGTTATTCAGCTAATTGTTCAACAGTTACATTTGATTTTCTTCCACGGTTATTTTTAAAAGATTTTCATCAAATTCCACTGGTCGTTCTTAACTTTTCCGAAAGTAAAGATTCATTCTTTAGTCATATTTGGCACCGACTAGCACTAATTGTTCCTTCCCAGGAAACTTGACAAGCTCTGCTGTCGACTTAACATTGTTGCTTCCATAATATTCATCCGCCAAAACAGTGTCTCGGTTTAAGGGCCGAATGGGTGTTGAAGGAGTGCCCACATTACAACCCCCGAATTTAAGGTCGCATCTCTTTTAATAAGAGCTCATTTGCGTCAACTTTAAAATAATGGTGCAGTGCCAACAATCATGGGCTCCCACACCATACGAATGCTCCACATGTAGGTTGTTAAGGTACCTCGGATTGGCCCAGCTGGATTGTGTCGAATTTCCGCGCGAACGGGCGAATATAAAAGTCTAGACGAGGATGATTAAAAGCCGTTTTTTCCAATCTAGGTTGATCTCTGAGCGATTGATGTGACGGCGTGTTAAAATGACTAATTGAAACACTTTCCTTTATGGCTGTTGGGTTGGATCGTCTTCCAGCTGTAGTAAATGCAATATCAACGAGGCTAATCATCACAATAGCAACCGCCTGCAAATGTGAAAGACCGCAGCATCCCAGAATTAAACGGAGTCATTGGGTCTTCTCTTAACCAGGTCATTTAAAACGAAAAGTCAACGAATTCTAATTATTCTGAGCATCGAGGACCCAGAATAAAGGCGACTGATCCAAAGTGATACTCGGCATTAACTATCCCTTCAGAAAAGGAACCTTAAGAGAGGACAAACTAACTAACTAACTGTATATATATTAATTTCCAATTCACTGCATTTATTTGAAATTGAATAATAAATCTTATCCAGACTCACGGGCGAAAATGCGTCCTCCTCTCTTCTTTACGCACAAAATTCTTTGTTCGTGAAAAGAACTTTTACAAAGTTTACACACAGTCCATCGAGTTAACTCGGGTGGTTCCAAAATTGAACCCCTGCCGAAAAAACAATATGGTCTTTCAAGCAATAGATACATCTCATAAGAGTGCCTTTAGTTTGGTGAGAAAAGAGCAAATAAGCAAGACCAAGCGAAAAACTCTACCAATTACTCTTAACCAAGGAAAAACTTTAGGGGGCGATGTTCTTAACTGGAAACATGCGTCATACAAGCTCCTCGACGCAAACGAAGCTTCCACAACTGTTTACTTTCAACCTAACATATTCCGCCCACGACAGGGCAGATACACCTTTCGAATGGCGACCTCAGGGAAGTTTCTTAGCACGCCAGTGACAACTCCTTTCGATCAATTTACTACAGGGGCTCAGCCGTTACCCCTTAGGCCCCGGGCAGATGCTATTAGGCAGTATTGATACAAGAGGCGACGCTAATTTGTCCGTTCAGTTTTATAGACCAGCAAACAGAGAAAAAGGGGTGTGTGTGTGTGTGTGTGTATTGGGGGATTTTAATAACTTTCAGCACAAACTACTTCAGGCTCGTAAGTTGCCATGTACATTATATTAATATCTTCCCAGCCCAGTTACCACGATGGTAAAACCGGTTTACGAGGATCTCCTAATTAAGATGTCCATTTAAAACTGTAAACCAACGATTTATGCCATTTCTTCTCTCAATATACAAAGGAAGCCCAAGAAAAGGCGTTGCTTTGGAAACGATTTATTCCAACAGAATCAAACCGGTTTCTACAGAAATGCCTTTTAAGAGTTTTCCCAGCACGCGCAGTCTCCTTTTTTAATTTCGGAAGTCTAACAAAAGATGAGCTTTCCAGTTAACCTGGAACCGCCTGTCACGAGGGAAAAAAATCACGCTAAGGGGTTTGTGAGGGAACGAACTCTAAAGTCCATCTTGATCCCCCCAACCCTTGTTTGTGGACGCAATCCTCTGGATGTAGTTTTCTTGGGAGTTTGGGTGCTAAAAAAAGAGGCCGTTTGACTCGGATGACCTATGATGGGCCCTTGTGGCTTTTGTCATCTGTTGTATTATGTTGTGGGGGACTTTGATTTTGTCTTCCCCTGGGGATGGTGCTTTTTGTGGGTGGGTTTTGACAGATGCGGATGACCTTTGATAGGCCCTTGTGGCTTTTGTCATCCGTGAAATTATGTTATGTTAACCCTCAAGCAGAGACCACGTGGGCCTAAGCTAGATCTCTAAACGCGAGAGAACTATTCTCACGTGGTGGGAAAAATTCAAAGCGGCTGGTAACGTTAACCTGTGTGATCAGTCATCCTATCCCCCGCTGAGACGCATTTCTGCGACCCTCCCCTACATGGAGGCCAGGGTCGACCCGAGAAGAAACTTCCTCAGTCATCTTAACTCGTTTGGGCCTAAAGAGACTGGCGCCAATGGTTACTCCCAAGAGACAACCATGCCTAGAGGATTCCTTGCTAGGAAGCCAGCAGGGTATTTAACCTAAGGTCAACCGTTACTCGTCAGAGAGTACCGCCCCTCCTTTCGCGAAGATACAACCCCTCGTCTCGAGTCAAACCTCAGAGTTAGGTTTCGCCGGCTAGACAGATTGTCGTGAATTTGGCTACAGTCAATCGGCAAATTCGTGAAACGACTTTTTCTTTGGAGAATTGCGCGAACCACTCTTCTCATCCCGTAAAAGAAACATCGCCCTCGTCTGAGATTACTCATCCCAATTCGAGTGTCTCACCCAGCCTGGAATTACCTTACTCATGCCCCAGGTAATTCTGACACCTCCGTTAAGAGTACAACGCCTCGTAAGAATCGCTCCTCTCACCACGAGGATAATCCCCGTTTTGTCCTCGCCACCTGATATTCTCCTCCCGACCCTTTAATGGACTCCCCAGTGTTTACGAACATTTTTCCTGTCCTATATTTTGATCCCCGTTAAACTGATTAGTATTCGATTTATTATTTCTTTGGGAGCGACATTATTCTCCCATTCATTTGCCTTTGTTCACATTTCCATAATTAGCATTATTAGTGTAATTAAAGTTTATTTTTGTTTTTAATCTTTCAATAACCTTGAATAAAACCGGGTATTTTAATCTTCCCTTTGGCCAACCAATAATCTCCTTACGCATTCACCTCTTATTAACCCGGTGCAGCTGGTCTATCTAGATGGCTACCTGCAACGTAAGTAGACTGCATTCTCTGCAGCGAAGGTATCCGCTCACGAATACTACGACAGGGTTATTCACCCCCACCCCCTTTGGAAACGGCACCCAACTCACTTCAAAAGACCCTATCAGAAACACAATCCATGTCTTCGGACTTGATTAACGCATCCCATTAAAAGATTATTTAAAAAAAAATAATAATGGAAACCCAGCTGGGCACTTGCAGGAAAGTTTAAGAACAGGTTGGCAAAATTAAGGAAAAGGCAACATGTGTGGCGGAGAGGAGGTGTAATTCATTTGCTATTCGCTCTACAACGCGGGAAGGTGCTCTGAGGGGGGTAAAGATAAGGTGGAGATGAAGTGGAAAGAAGGATAGTTTCTGAGGGGAAAAGCTCTTTGGGGCGTCCTCAGCAACAGTTGAGAGTAAATACACTAAGGAAAAAAGTGAAGCAACCAGTTAGCGAGGAGAAAAAAAGAACACGAAGACTTGAGTTTTGTTGGCATACTTAAATTTAAATTATTCAGGGGGGCAAGAAAACTAGGAAGCCTACGATTGTCGCAGGAATTGTATTTGGAGGTGCAGCAGGGAGAGAGGGAGCGAACACCCCACATCTTAAAAATATGCCACAATAGAACAGATGCTCCCACAATAATTCTGCGAAGGAAAATGCTGAGAAAAGTTTCGGTCAGGTAGAGAGGATGACGAAACACTATCCAAACAAAGACCCCACGTAACCCTCTTCACAAAGAACAATCACACTACTCTGCACCCCGTCTAAAGTCACAGAATGACTTGTACTAAAACTAATCACAGCATACATCCCAATAACCGCAACATGGTTTCAGACCACTACAATATACAAATACCATCGAAAAACATCGATGGTATTAAGTCAAGCCAGCCTATAGAAGACAATGGTACTTTATATCTGTACGCAAAGGCTGGCTGGATAAATACTTAAGTGGCAGATGTGCAGATGTAACAATTGCGGCCAACCATTAACTACCAGAGTGTTAACAAACGGAGTACCCCATTTTTATTTTGAGCTCATCTGGCGACTGGCTAATTGGGCATAAGTCGCCGTACTCCACAGGGCCTAATACTATGCTATATTAGAAGATAAATAACAAAATATGTAGTCAACAAATAACTATAAAAAATAATGAGAAAAGGCAAGAGGACAAGAAGGAAGTATGACCCAGCGTCGGGGGTAGGCCCGACTCTCATCGGGGCAGGAACATGCGACTACAAAAAGCAAAAAAAAAAGGGTCAAATAAAGGGGAGAAGGGTGGCCTCCTCCAAAAAGTCATGGAGTCCGTAAGTCACTGTGCACGAACCCATCCCGAGGAGAAAGGATAAATGGTAGCAGCCCCGCTCGTCCCGGTATCGAGCGCGAAGATAGCCTAGAGTGGGGCATTCAACAAGAATGTACCGAACAGTCTGAGGGACAACATAGTCTTCACAGTAGGGCGCCGGCGAGCACTCCATCAAATGGCGGGGCGTCCCGCGAGTGTGTCCAACTCGGAGACGACAGAAAGCAACCATAAGCCTTCGCGACATTGGGGGATAGGTCCATAGGAACAGTCGCAGCGCAATGGCACGCAACTTTAAGTTCTCTTGGGCCGTCTCCAATCTTCTTGGCCAAGCAACCCGAAGAGGTGCCCGCATTCGTGCCATGTAGTTGGTGTAAGGAAGAGCCAAACAATGGTCCCTCGCGGACTCTTTGGCGCCCTCATCGGCGAGCTCATTCCACGCAATTCCTACATGTCCAGGAACCCAGCAGAAGATAATCTCGACATCCGCCCAGCTTGCCAAAACCGTGGCGTCACGGATATCGCAAACTAGGGGATGCGGAGATCCCAATGATAGGAAAGCAATCGGGGCGCTTTGAGAGTCGATATAGATCACAATCCGGTCTCCGAAACGGGCACGTCATGTAATCTCCCGTACCGATTGGTGTATTGCCACCAGTTCGAGATTTTTTTTTTTTTTAATTAAGGGGCTATCTGGCGACCACCAGTTCGAGAGTGAAGACAGACGCAGCCCCTGGCAGAGCCACGCTGACTTCAAAGAGTGATACGGAGTGGAAGCCGACACCCTTTTGGGACTTGGCGCCATCCGGATACACTGACACGGTTCCAGCGTGACACCGGGTCGAACGCAATACTCTCGGAGTTATACAAGCTTTGGGAGCAGAGGCGTGGCGACAAATAGCCAAATGTGGTACGATCCAGGGTAGTGTCCTGGGCAGAACCAGGGGCGCCACCGGCCCGAGAGCTATACCTAGCTCTAGAAGGAGTTACCTGGCTCTAAACCCAAAAGGTTTAGGGTATGAATGGCATCTCTCGGCTGCATAGGCACCGTCGAAATCAGCTGCAGATGCAGTGAGAGCCGTTGGCGATTGAGGGAGGCACTGGGCTCGCGGGTACAGGCGCATAATGCACTGTACACAGCGTAGAAAAGTGCCATCTCCCCAGCATCGACTAGTAAGGTCTCAATGGGGAAAGTGCGAAAGGCACCGGTCTCTGGTCGAAGGCCGGTGTGGTGGATCGAGTCCACCTTCCGCAATAAACGCTCGGCTCCGGATGCATAAAACTGGCATCTGTAGTGGACCTTCAAACGAACAAAGGGTCGATAAAAAAAGTAAGCTAGTATCCCTATCAGCGCCCCAAGCGCTGAACGTCACGGAACGGAAAATATCCATGGCGTGGGTACAAGAGAACTTAAGGCTGCGAATATGAGCCTCCCAGGTGAGGCGTCTGTATAATACAAGACCAAGGAAATGGTGCGAATCAACCACTTCCAGGAGTATCCCATTAAGAAACAAGTCTGGGTCGGGGTGGAGCCGTGGATAGGAACAGAAGTGCACCACTTTAGTCTTGGCCAAGGAAAACCGAAAACTGTGCGCCTCGGCATAGCGAGAGACGCGGTTCAATGCCTGTTGGAGTCGACGAGATCAAATGGTCATCCACGTAGAGCGAAGCGAGAACATCTTCTGGTAGCACCGAGGTGATGCCGTTGATCATCAGGGTTAAAGAGTGTGACACTTCCCTGCGGGACAGCTTCTTCCTGTTCCATTGGACCGGAGAGGGCTCCCCCCACCCGTACGCAGAGTCGACGATCTCGCAAAAATTCAGATATAAACATTGGGAGGCGTCCCCTGTCTCCCATCGTGTGGAGAGTGTCCATGATACCGTGAGAACTTGTCTCGAATCCTTTTGACTAGCTTCCACACCTATGCTAGAGGAATCTTTCCCGTTAAGTGAGAACACATATGCCCGCCAAGAAGAGCGGCGGGCGTGCTTCGAAATATACCTGAACCTAGCCCTGGCACGACGAAATTCACCGATAGTGAAATCGTTCGGGCAGTCTAACACTTGGCCGACCAACATGGGAGTTTTCGGCGTGTAAAACGGCCAGACGTTCTAGGAATAGTAGTCAGGCCCGCGGCGATGAGGTTGCCGGACAACTCTACGGCCTCATCGACCGACCTAAACTCCTCGACTGAGATAGAGAATTCAGTCATTTCCTGAAATGCAGGCCACCGCAACCCCGCCAAAACCACCGAGGTGGGCTCTCAGGCATAAGTTGCCCTGAAAATGATATTTGAATGGGAAAGTGATCACTACCATGGAGGTCATCGACCAGCCCCCAATCAAAATCAGGCTGTGCATCCGAAGAGCACAAAGATAGGTCAAGGCAAGAAAATGAAGCGGTTCTCGGACAGTGATGCGTAAACACATCCACGTTTAGGACACCCATCTCAAGCTCTTCGCTCAGATCGGCAAGGACTTGTCCCCTGGGATTTATGTAGTAATCTCCCCAGAGAGGATGTCTGCCATTCAGATCTCCAAGCAAAATAAAAGGCCTCGGCAACCGTGCCACGACGCAGCGGAAGTCCCCCGCGTCGAAGTCCAATGACGGTGGAATGTACGCAGAAATGATAGTATACCTCTTATCCAAGTGAAGCTGCACAGCCACTGCCTGAAATGAGGTATCTAAAGTGAAAGGAAGAACGGAGACATCATGCTGGGTGTAAACCGCGCATCCCCCAGCCCGGCCACCTCGTGGTGGTGGGGTGCACACAACTAGCATGGTCTCCTGCAGAACAATAGCTAACAGGGAACGGGACGAGACGAGCCTCCGCAGCTTCTCCCAGTTGGCCCGAAGTCCACGGCAATTCCATTGAAGGAATATGCTCTCTAGGCCAAGCTCGGAAGAGACGCGGGGGCCCTCTTCGAACACAAGACCCTCACGGGAATAGCCGTAAGCTACCCGGAGGCATAACACCGGGCGCTGTTGGACAGACAATGCGCTGAAGGCGCTGTCGCCTTCGAGGACTTATTGGGGGAGGTTGAGCTTGACATGCGAGTCTTTTCCTCCCTCCGTCTCGATACCTTAGGCGGGCGTTGCGGCTTCGGAGGAGGGGAGCCCTCTTTTCGAGGATCCACCGTTTCCGAGACACAGCCCCCCACTAGACGTGGGCGAAGGAGCTGAAGCTCCTTTATTTCTGTCCTCCTTTCGGAGGACAGCTTTATGAACCCCGGAAAATGGCCTGGCGAACTACTTCAGGGGTGTTGCCTCTTGTGAGTCTAACTACTCGGTCGAGGCGCGTGGCCGTTTCGCCTTACGGGAAACGCCCACGTTGGGGGAAGGGAGGGGGAGTGCCCGGGTTGAGTAGAACCCGAAGGAGGGCTCCGAATGTTAGAGTACTGGGTCACACACTTAGGTGTGACATCAAGTGTCAGAAGGGACCTACGGGGCTGGCAGAGCCAGATGCCGCCATTCAAGGCAACCCATCCAGCCTGGTGTACTGGCAGCCAGTCCTTCGGCATGGCCGTTCCACCTTGGGCACGGCGTAAAAAGGATAAGAGTGTAAAGTGAGAAGGAAAGGGGATGTGAGGAAGGTATGGGTGGAGATGAAGCAGGATGTTAATACCCTACCATCACAAACACGAGCTTAGGTGTTAGGGAACATTGTCCCCTCCCCCCTAGTCCCGATCCGGGATAGTTGGCCGAGAAGGTCAGCATCTACCCTGTGAATATAGAGGCCGACCAGAGAAAGTTGTGGGAGAGGTTGTAGGGGAGGTGAGGAAGTAGTCGAGAAATACATGCTGTCTGAAAGAAGAAGAGGCTAATCTGGGGTCTGACGGGGCGCTGAGTCACGTCAACACGGCGACCAGGAAGGCAAATCGCCGCGCTCCTTATGGGGCAGAGTACCCCAAGGTTCCGTTCTATCACCCACGCCTTTTAAGCTATACATGCACGGCATACCCACACCACACAAATACACAGCGCCTTACTCAGATTACATAACACCTACATACAAGCACCAAAATGTAAACAGTCACTCAATTCTACCAGACCTGCCTAGATTCACAATAGCACCAACCAAATCTATAGCAACATAACACCTACATTCAAGGCACACACCCCATAATAAAGAACCCCCAAATTTCTCCCATAGACACCAGAATTTCTTGGTGTAACATACCGCACGTTAATGTCATTCAAACATCACATAACAAACGAAAAAAAACTAACACATACAACATTGGCGATAACAAAACCAGCATACGGTCAGTGATGAAATGTGCAAATACCGCATGGGCTCCTCACCTGCCTGACACTCACCTCGACACCCTGCACAACAAAGGCCCCTAAATAATCACCGAGTCCACAGATACCACACGCACAGCTCATGTACAGTACTGGAGGAATTATCATGGATTTTTACAAAAATTGAAAATTTTCTACAAAATGCTAATAAACGGATTTATTGATTGCAGATAGTTTTATTTTGACACATTGTCGTCTTCAACATTCATTAGTAAGCAGTTTCGCCACCCTTAGCATCCATGAGTGCTTTAATACGTCTTGCATGGAATTCATCGATGTTTTGCACATTTCCTGGATTAGCTTAGATTTGAACCAAACCTCTATGAGATGGCATATGAGTTGCTGTTTGGTCGTAATGGGCTCTGTGTGTATTTCAATTTAATCTTTTAACACACCATACTCTCAATCGTATCCATGTCCGGGCCATGGAAGCAGCTGAACTCCATTTTGTGCACACCATGCCTTCACTAATTTTGCTGTATGACATGGGGCAGAGAGGAGGCTTGTTGGAATATTGAAAGTCTGTCGCCATACCATTCCCTTAAGAAAGGCAGTAAATGATCTTTAAGAACTCAGTATACTTTTCTTGGTTCATGGTTTTCTTAACAATGTGAAAAAGACTTGTTCGAAATTTTACTCTTTTCCTCAGACAGTCAGCCATAAATTCTTCTCCAAGCTACCTTCTTACATTCCGCACGCGGCCATTTAGCACTGCAATGGTTGATTCGTCAGAGAAAACTTAGCTGCGATAGTAGAAAATACAACATAAGTAGTTGAACAGCCAGAGAAGTATTGGAAAAGCCATTGAAGTAATGAATCATCATATAAATTTTATGCTTTGAAAAGATTTTGAGCCATTACAAAAATGCGGCACTGTTAAAGTTAGTAGGTATTAATGCTTTTTAGGAATCACAGGTAACTGGTTAGCTACATAGATGTGTCATTCTTACCTTTCTCCATTGTTCTGAAGTCCCGTCAAGGCGTTTCTTTGGCCAGGAATAGCGTGCCTGCATCAGTGTTTCGGTGAGTCGAGGCTTCTTGCTTGGGCAATATGATTTCAATGTAGATTTCAAAAGCCTGTGGCATTCACAAATCTTCGTGCAAGACGTTCTTCCGTTTTTAAGAGCCTGTTATTTATTTTCTGTCTGTTCCTGAAGTCGTTTTTCGTTTAACTACATTTCCCTACCTCTTTTTTAATTTAAATCTTGACGGTTATATATTTTTTTTCTTAATAACACTGAGTGTGAGGTTGAAACACTTAGTTTTTTTGTTTGCTATTTCTTTCTGTTTTAATTTAGTTTCTTTCAGTAAAACGTCTGTCCAATTTTTAGAGGATTCAAAATAAAACATTAAAATAACTAATAACTATCTGAAAAACACAAAACATCCTATTTGCACTCACACTCAAACAACTGGGTGTGAGTGACTTCATTGAAATGATCTAATGCAATGTTGTTCCATCAGTGTTACCAATTATGCTTGCAAAGTAACCCTAGACTTTTTGAAAATAAAAGTTAAATAGTTGCTCCGTGTTAGTGCATAAAATAAATCCACTTGAAATCATCGAGATTCGTTTCACTGGCTTTTTTTCTAGAAAAAGTCAAATTCCACTAGTACTGTACACCGGGAAAAAAAGTCATCCAAGTCAAGAATCACCATAATGTGAAAGGCGAGCAATTTATTGCTGCAGCTTCCACAAAGCAGCAACATCCTATACACTACATTGCAGCACAACCACACACACCAAGAAACATCAAAACAACAACCATCACTAGATAATACACTCAAACGATGTCACATCTATCCCCTACATTCCAGCCAACATTCAGAATCACATTCACACAGAAATCGCTAGCTGTCCATGCGTGCAGTGAACATCTACACAACTACACGCCCCCTCTCCCATGATACACACACATTCGAAGCCACCTTGCGTCGCGAGGACAGGGTGCACCTGGACCAGACGGAGAAGTGGGTACCACCCAGCCCACCTGAACTACTAGAAAAGGCTGGATGAATCCAGGTTGTAGTAGATCAAATCACAACATAAAATACAATGGAAGACTGCATAAAATGTAACCACCCATGGAGCGACACAACATACACTCACTGGAAAGTTTGTGGCCTTCCTCAGAAGCTCGGGGCTGTTCGACCACCAGGAAGCTTTAGGGGTTAAGCAATAACACCAGCGAAGAGAGAAGGAGCGTCCCCCCCCCCCAACAAAAAAAACTTACTGAAGAAAAGTAGTTCTGGCAAGATTAAACGACCATCGCTTATTTTATTAGTGAAATCACTACTTTTCCTCGTCGCTTACATTCTGACCGAAATCGTGCAGTGTTACTAGAACATTATTCTTAGTCAATCATACTATAGGAATGATCCTTTTGACTAAGATCTGACAATAACGATACCCTAATGAAATGGCACTAACAGTCAACTAGCTAATTCGTATCCATATATAAAAAGGTAGGAAACAAAGTACTGCAATGGCAATTTCTGGGAGAACAAATAAAAAGAAGCGAAAGACCCCGAAGCAACAAACTACAAGGCAAGGTGTAAATTGAAAAGCAAAAGTTAGCGTGATCAAGGAGGTGAGCGATCACATAAGTACAGACAGGAATCGTCAAAAACCAAGAAGCCGGGGATCGTTTCCCGGCCGCTCAACATTTTTGTCAATTTCTGCCAAAACTTAGCTCGATCGATGATCTGCTTATCTGGCAGAGTAGGGAGATGGATTTTTCCGATAAATTCATCATAATCCACCATCAAGGGCCCATCTCATCATTGTGGATTTTTAGGGTATGGATTTAAACAATCTTATTATCGGAAAAGAAAATTAAACGTCTTTAATCCATCGATTTTTTAAAAGTGACAACCATATTGATCAAATTTGATTTGGAAGAGAAGTTGGTAAATGTGGAAGTCAAAATATGGCTCCCTTCTGTAACAGAGGCAGATCCCAGTGGGAGGATGTTTACACAAACGGGTAAATGATACGTATAAGAGGGAATGGCGGCAACATTATAAACACGAGATATGTTTAGAGAAAGAGAAACAACGGGAGAAATAGAGAAGCAAATCAAGGAATACATGACTAGTTTCATCTCTGGCATATCGATCTGGAATGCTGAGAGGGTTAACTTGAATTCAAAGACCCTGACACGAAATATGTCAATTGAGGTTGGGATTAGCAAGGTCTTCTGAACAAAAAGTAACGTGCTCTCACTTATTCTTATTTATGACCTTAATACCTTCAAAACTTTCAATAATTCAAAGACTAACCTAACCTAAGAAGGACCTTGTATCTTATATCATTAGAGAGAGAATGTAAAACAGCATATGGGTTCCAAATTTCGTTAGAATCGGCCGAATAGTTATGATGTTATTGACCAAACAAAATAATTCATGGGTTAACCTTGGGAGGACTTTAGCAATTATATTAATGGAAAGAAAATGTAAAACAACATATGGCTTTCAAATTTCGTTAGAATAGGTCGAATAATTACAATGTTATTAAAAAAACAAAACGGGCAAAAGGGAACAGACGACCGACATAGTGAGATGTAGAGTCGCCCGCAACTAAAAATAAGCGCATGGAAGAGTCATTCAGTTGTTGAAAATCGCTAACACCTGCTCAAATAATTAATTGATTTAGGAAGTTTTTATTAATGAAATATCAAATTCTAACAAAATTTGTCCTCAAAAGAAAAAAAGCGCTTCTTATCTACGAAATTGAATATACTCCAAGACTAATCACGAAAATTAAATTTTTTATAAAATGTAACAAAATAGTTTAAAATTGAGGTGAGCAGAGCCCCAATCCGTTCAACTTCCCACATCCCCCCGATGGGGGAAGTTGAACGGATATTTTTTTCCTTATTAACATTTGAACTTCCAACAATGATAACAATCGTATAAACTATTCCGATATGCGGCAGATATCATGCCCGAAGAATCAAACATTCGCGTGTAACTGCATCATAAAAATATGTGCAGCAAACGACCAACACCCGCTTGGTCCCTTCGACGGAGGAAAGAGTAAACGAACAAAGCTGAGCAGCGGAGAGCAACAACAAGGAGTAACAACAAGGAAAGAAGGTACCCTAGAAGACCTTACGGTCCATTCAATGAGGGTACCTTTGGACTAGCAATCGAGCGGGCACATCTCTGCTCAAATGCTTTAAGTCCATTCACGACCATTTTTCAAGACCCTGTCTAGTCTTGACTTCAACTGGTCAACAGATTCACTGTTGACAACTTCCAATGGATTTCTTCTTTTTTTTTATTATTTAGGGGGCTATCTGGCAACTGCCAACTTAGGCATAAGTCGCCGTAAACAAACAGCCTAGTTCTAGGCTACTTTAAAAAATTGAACAGGAAACAACAATAAAAAGAAATAACAATAACAAAACAATAACAAAAACAACAATTAAACCTGGTTAAATAAAAGGGAGAATGCCGGCCTCCCCCCAAAAGTCAACAAGCCCACCAGTCAAAGTACACGCACTCGTCCCTAGCACAAGGGAGAGGCGGTAGCGACCACGCCCATCCCGGTACCGGGACAGGTATCGTGCGCGAAAATCACCCAGACTAGGACATTCGACAAGAATGTGCCGAACAGTCTGGGGGACTACGCAGTCGTTGTAATAGGGCGCAGGCGAGCGCTCCATCAAATAGCGATGCGTCACACGAGTGTGTCCGATTCGGAGACGACAGAAAGCAACCATAAGTCGCCACGGCATTGGGGGATAGGTCCATGGGAACAGTCGCGGCGCAATGGCACGCAACTTTAAGTTCCCTTCGACCCTCTCCCATCTTCTTTGCCAAGCAGTCCGAAGAGCTGCCCGTATTCCTGCCATGTAGTCGGTGTGAGGAAGAGCGAAACGCTGGTCAGGTCGCAGTCCTCGCGGACTCTTTGGCGCGCTCATTCCCCGCAATTCATACATGTCCAGGAACCCAACAGAAGATAATCTCGACATCCACCCAGCTCGCCAAAACCGTGGCGTCACGGATATCGCGAACCAGGGGATGCGGAGATTCCAATGCCCCGAGAGCGCTCAGGGCGCTTTGTGAGTCGCTATAGATCACAATCCGGTCTCCGAACCGGGCACGTCGCGTAATCTCCCGTACCGATTGGTGTATTGCCACCAGCTCGGCCGTGAAGACAGACGCAGCGCCTGGTAGAGCCCCGCTGACTTCAAACAGAGGGAATACGGCGTGGAAGCCGACCCCCTCTTGGGACTTGGAGCCATCCGTATACACTGGCACGGTTCCAGCGTGACACGATGTGTGCTCCAAAAAAAAGTCGAACGCAATACTCCCGGCGCCGTACAAGCTTTGGGAGCAGAGGCGTGGCGACAAATAGCCAAATGTGGTACCCTCCAGGGTGGCGTCCTTTGCAGAACCAGGGGCGCCACCGGCCCGAGAGCTATATCTACCTCTGGAAGGAGTTTCCTGGCCCTAAACCCAAAGGGCTTAGGGTATGACTGGCGTCTCTCGGCGGCATAGGCACAATCGAGATCAGCTGCGGAAGCAGTGAGAGCTGTTGGTGACTGAGGGAGGCACCGGGCTCGCGCGTACAGGCGAGTGATGCACCGCACGCGGCGTAGAGCGAGTGACATCTCCCTAGCATCAACCAACAGGCTCTCAATGGGGAAAGTGCGGAAGGCACCGGTCGCAAGGAGAAGGCCGGTGTGGTGGATTGAATCCCCCTTCCGCAATAAACGCTCGGCTGCGGATGCATAAAACTCGCATCCGTAGTCGAGCTTCGAACGAACAAAGGATCGATAAAAAAGAAGGGCGGTAGTCCTATCAGCGCTCCATGCGCTGAACGTCACGGAACGGAGAATGTCCATGGCGCGGGTACAGGAGACCCTAAGGCTTCAAATATGAGCGTCCGAGGTGAAGCGTCGGTCGAATACAAGACCAAGGAAACGGTGCGATTCCACCACATCTAGGCGCACCCCATTAAGAAACAAATCTGGGTCGGGGTGAAGCCGTGGATGGCGGCAGAAGTGCACCACCTTAGTCTTGGCCAAAGAAAACCGAAACCTGTGCGCTTCGGCATAGCGAGAGACGGGGTTCAATGCCTGTTGGAGTCGACGCTCCAGAGTTGGCATCTGAGGACACCTCCCTGTGGGACACCCTCTTCAAGCTCCTTTGGGCCGGAGAGGGCTCCCCCCACCCGTACGCGGAATCGAAGATCTCTCAAAAATTCAGATATAAACATTGGGATGCATCCCCTCGCCCCCATCGTGTGGAGAGTCTCCATGATACCGTATCGCCATGCGGTATCATAGGCCTTCTCCAGATCGAAAAAGACCGTGGCGTAGTGCTGTCTACGAAGGAAAGCCTCGCAGAGCATCCGACGTGGAGTAGTCAACATTGTCGAACCCTCGAAGTATTTTGAAAACTTCGATGAGCTGACCACGCAGTCTACGGGTTTCCAACGAGAACAGATCTAATTCCCCTAATCTATCCTCATAACTTTTATGTCGGATAGAGGGAATCAGTTTGGTTGCCCTGGCTTGTACGCGTTCCAATCTCGCGATGTCCTTTCGAAATGAAGGACTCCAAAATTGTACGGCATACTCCAGGTGCGGTCGGACAAGTGAGTTGTACAAACACAGTACAATCTCCTTGTTCCGAAATCCAAACTGGCGCTTTATATAGCCTAGCATCCTTTGGGTCTTTTTCTCCGCCTCAATGCACTGTTTCGAGAACTTGAGGTCACTAGTGATTGTTACACCCAAGTCCTTCTCAGTGTCACTGAGATTGGGGGTTTCTGTGGCCGATATGCATCACTTTGCATTTGTTCACGTTAAAAGGCATTTGCCACGTGTCCGACCACTCCCCAATCTTCCTGCAGGCGGGCAGTATTTCCATCCTTTGCAACGTTCATACCAAGCTTGGTATCATCGGCAAATTTGGAAATCTTGGCAACCATGTCACTGTCCATGTCGTTGACGTAGATGATGAATAGTATTGGTCCCAGGACAGAACCTTGAGGCACCCCGCTAGTAACGGGCACCCACTCAGAAGCCTGTCCATTCACCACCACCCATTGCTGTCTGCCACTTAGCCAGTTCTCGATCCAGCCGGCTACTTTTCCGTCTATGCGCAGCGCTCGCACTTTCCAGAGAAGGCGGCGGTGTGGTGCCTTATCAAAGGCTTTCTGAAAGTCTAAGTAGACCACATCCACCGCCTTGTCCCGATCGTGCTCACTGAACACGAAGTGGAAGAATTCCACAAGGTTCGCAGGCATGACCGTTGCCTTCGTAAGCCGTGCTGGGAACTCTTCAGTAGCAGGTTTGACTCTAAATACGACGTCATTTTGTCCACCATCATGCTTTCCATGAGTTTACCGACTATCGAAGTCAGACTGATAGGTCGGTAGTTTGACGGTTTGCTACGGTCTCCTTTCTTGAAAATAGGAGTCACCTGAGTTCACGCCAGTCTTTAGGAACGCATTCGGTCCGGATTGACATGTTTAAGATTGCGCTCAGGTATCGTGACACTTGATCGCGCACTTCTTTTAACACTTTAGGTAGAAACCCATCCGGGCCAGGTGACTTATTCGTCATTAAGTCACTGATCTTTTTTATTTCTCCATCGGTGAAGTCCATATCCTCCAGCTTTTACCCCGAGTAGGAATCCATTAGCTGGGGGATGGGACCACACTCTTCAGTAAACACTGAAGAGAAGTAGTCGTTGAGGAGGTTAGCATTTTCTGCATCTAAGTGCTTTAATGTCCCCTCCTCATTCCTCAAAGGGACAATCGTTCGACGGATTGGTTTACGGCTGTTTACATATACAAAGAACTCCTTGGGATTCTCTTTACAGAGTCTCGCCACTCAGAGTTCCTCAGACCGCTTAGCCGCCCTTATGCTTGACTTCACTCTCCTGGCTAGCCTCCGATATTCGTCAAAGTCACCCGAGAACTTCGATTGCCGGTACACAGTTCTCTTCTTCATAAGCAGTTGGCCGATTTCTCGATTAAACCACTATGGTTGAACAGAAGACCGACGGGGACATTTCAGAGGGATGAAACGCGATTGAAGACTTATGAATGTGGTTTTGAAACTGTTCCACGAGTCTTCAACAGCATCGCACACTTCTAGCCTCGCGTCAGTCAGTCAGCACGAATACCTGCAAAGTCTGCTCTTTTCAAATCGAGTTTCCTCGATTCACTAGTTGCAGGCCCTGCCTTCGGGACTTTGACTACAAATCTAATTAGTCGGTGGTCACTGCCACCGAGCTCTTCGCCAACAGAGAGGTCCTCAACGATGTCATCCTCAGAGGTGAAAACCAAGTCGAGGATATTGTCTCCTCTCGTTGGCTCTCTCACCCAATGAGTGAGGAATTCGCTGTTCGCGAACTCCAGGAGTAGTGCGTTTTCGCCACAGGGTTTTCTGGTTTCCCAGTCAACTTGTGTGTTGAAATCACCCATGACGATATACACTGTCTACGACAAGTTCTCCTAGTAGCTGGTACAGATCTCCGTCCTTTCAACGAGTTGGGAAGGTCTATAAAGCACCAGGGTCCTGTATTTGGCAGGACCGATCTCTAGGTCAACACCTAGTAGTTCATGGTCGGATGCGATGTTGCAATCCGTCGAGTTGAGAGTATCCTTGACATACATCACACCGCCACCCTATCTGTCTGACCCATCTTTCAGGAAGAGCTGGTAACCGGGAATTGTAAATTCACCTTCAAAATCTCGGCTTGAAGTTTTTATCCCCGACTCCGTTATGGCCACCATCTCAGGTTCTTCTGTTGCTACGAGGCCATGGAGCTCAAGAAACTTGTTCCTGAATGACCTCGCATTGAACAGAAGAACTTTCAGGAAGTCCCCTAGTGTAGGACTCCCTACGCTCTTCTATTTTCATGGTCACACCCTTTTTGACGACCTCCGAGAAAGTCGTTCCAGGAGTGACACGGGCGTGCTGGCGCACGTCCGCTTTCGCTCTGTTTCGAACGCTCATTTGGGTGCGTTCCACGACATCTTGAATTAGGTTGGCGAGAAAGGCCTTCCCTTTAAAGGAGAGATGTACCCCGTCCCTTTGGTAGAGGTCGTCTCTACCGATAAAGGTACGATAGGGGTCCACGAAGAAGACTCCTTCTGCCGTGCAGAGATCCGCCAACCTTCTGTTCACTGCGACGTTTCTCTCGTGAGCGGTTCGGGATGGACCTCTTCTCGGAAGCATCCCAACCACGAAACGTTTGCGGGTTTTAAGCGCTATGTCATCCACGGCTCCCATCACCGTTTGGATGGTCTTACCACTGAGGTCAACCTTACCCCCTCTGAGGTAGAGGTCGTTGCCGCTCACCATCAGAGCAACAACTGAATTCTCAGAAATCTGAGCTTTCTCTGCCTTTACTCTGATGTTGTGGTTACCCCGTCCTGACAGGCAGCTTACCTTCACGATAGTGCGAAGGCGGGCCGCTAGCAGCGGCTGCAGATCCCGTGTTTGCGAGTCACCAATGAGAGTGACCTTCGGACACTTGGTCTCTGAAGACGGGGTCTTCCCTTGTGGAAGAGGCCTCCCCTTTTCCTCTTTACTCTCAACATTCTTGTCTTTCTTTTTCTTCTCGTTTATCTGTTTTTCTTCTTCTTTTGTTTCAACTTTATTCTTTTTCTCTCGCCTCAGCTAGCTTAGCCTCAGACGATGCCGGAATCTCTGCTTGGGTACTAGGGGACTGCGAAGCGTCAGTGGGCGGCGCCTCTTCTATGCATCGAATCTGAGCTGCGTAAGGGCTTAGAGTTTCTCCAACTTTCTTTCAAGGATTTTAGCTCTCTCCTCTGAGGCTCTATAGAGGTCTTTCATGTTCTTCACCTCTCGCGTCAATATACACGTAGTGGGGATACTTTCCGGGCTGCATTTTGAGTAGCAGCCCTGCGGAAAGTCAACGCCCCACTTTCTAACTGGCATGTTGCACAGGTGTTTTAGACGAACGGCTCTTTTTTTTGCTCGTCATTTTGAGCGCTTTCTCTCTCTCTCTCTCTCTCTCTGAAAACCCGTGACCAATCAATGATAAAAAGGGGGGGGGGGGTTGGTGAGTTCTCCCCGCGTGAGTCGCTCCCGCCAATCCATCGGAGAAGTTTCGGATCTTTCAGAAGGCACGCTCCATGTGCTGCTGTTCGTCCGACCGAGTCGTCAAACCTCGGCGTGCCGTGGCTCCCAACCAAGCAGCACTGACGTTCCCCGAAGGGGCCATCGATTTCTCACCAGGTGAACAACGGAGCACGCCCCGTACTAAACTCCTACTAGTTCCCTTAACGACGGCCAGGATCTCAGAGTAGCTTTCAATAGATATCCCGCCACACCAAGAGACTCGACCAAAGGCTTTTTATTGGCCTGGCAACCAACCTGGGAACAAAGGGCCGTCACCTCGGACCGATGGTACCAGAGGCACCCGTCGACGGTCACTGGGAATGGTCAATAATTATGCGCCAGGGAAGGGGTCAACGGGGCAATACCCTCATCCCATTCATCGTGCCCCAACGACTAGGACACCTCTAGTCCTAGTCTCTCGCACCAATGAGCGTCGATTGGTGTTGTTTATAGATGTTCCAAAGCCTCTCTTCTGACGCATGAGGTAGCTGCCAGGTCCTTATATGTATATAAAGATGGAAAGAAGGGTAAGAGTGACATGATAGTAGTAGGGGTTTTTTTGTATAGTAAGTGAAAGAGATAGGATGAAAGTGAAAAAAAGAAGGATAGAGTACAAAAAAGAATGAAGAATGACGCACTTAGTCTGGAACCTCGTTTCCAACCAAATCGACAAGGGAAGCCCTACCAGGGGCACCCAGAAGAGAGGTACCCCAGCCGACATAGCTCGAAAAGTCAAGGGTAGGCACAAGCTATCTTCCCGCGACAAGGGGGCGTCACCTCTCTCTACTTTCTTAATGAGAGAGAGAGAGAGAGAGAGAGAAGAGAGAGAGAGAGAGAGAGAGAAGAGAGAGAGATAAAGAGAGAGAGAGAGAGAGAGTTACAAGGAGTTACAAGGATTCAAAGCACTTCAAGAGACCATTCGATCCAATACAGTGGAAGTGCTTATTAATTTATATTTTCTAACTTTATATAGTACTAAACAACGGATAGGACAGGATAGTTAAGATGAAGACTCTCCCCACCCATTTCTGGGCTAGGAAAAGTGAAAACATATACCTGGCTGTTTTAGAAAATAGCCACAACCAGGAAATTTTAAAAGGAAAGCAGGAAAATATTACGAGCATATTAAAGTCTTATCTTGGTTATCTAGTTTACAGACTAGCATACATTTACAATTAAATACCTTTTTTAAATACATTACATGCTTTTTTCAATTATTATATATCAGATCTATCTATTCATACTATTTGCATTCTCATTTTAAGCTTCATATTGAGAAAAAAAGAAAAAAGAAAAAGATGATATAGCTTTGCGTCTCGGAAATAATTCTAAACTAATGTCATAAGTTATTATATACATATATACAAACTAATAAACATAAACTAATGTCATAAGCATTACTATATACATATATACAAACACGCCTTAACATGATTCAACTAAATGTTACGTCAAATTTTTTTTTATTATTATTGAATGGTTTCCAGTATTTTGTCTAACTTTCTTTTAAATGTTTCTACTGAATTACTGGAAACCACTTCCTCAGGCAACTGGTTCCAGTATTTTACAACCTTATACGAAAAGAAGTTTCCACATAGATCTGTTCGAAAATGTTTCGCTACAAGCTTCATGCTATTATTTCTCGTATAATTGGTGTTGATTTAGAGAGAGAGAGAGAGAGAGAGAGAGTAACAAGGAGTAACAAGGAAAGTAAGTACCCTAGGAGACCTTTCGGTCCATTCAAAGAGGGTACCTTTGGACTAGCAATTGAGCGGGCACATGGCTGCTCAATTGTTTTGCGTCCCTAAACGGCCACTTTTCAAGACTTTGTCTAGTCTTGACTTGAACTGGTCAACAGATTCACTGTTGACAACTTCCACTGGAAGTGCGTTCCACTTACCGCAGATACTGTAGGTGAAAAAGTTTCCACACAGATTGCGGTTGTAACGCTTCAGTTCAAGTTTGAAGCCGTGATTGCGCGTTCTGTTCTCACTCAGTGTGAAAATATCCCGGTAGTCAACATTGTCGAACCCTCGAAGTATTTTGAAGACTTCGATGAGCTGACCACGCAGTCTACGGGTTTCCAGTGAGAACAGATCTAACTCCCTTAGTCTATCCTCATAACTTTTATGTCGGATAGAGGGAATCAGCTTGGTTGCCCTGGCTTGTACGCGTTCCAATCTCGCGATGTCCTTTCGCAATGAAGGACTCCAAAATTGTACGGCATACTCCAGGTGCGGTCGGACAAGTGAGTTGTACAGGCACAGTACAATCTCCTGGTTCCGATAACCAAACTGGCGCTTAATATAGCCTAGCATCCTTTGGGCCTTTTTCTCCGCCTCAATGCACTGTTTCGAGAACTTGAGGTCACTAGTGATTGTTACACCCAAGTCCTTCTCAGTGTCACTCGATTCAATAGCAGTGCCCTTAAGGATATACTGAGATTGGGGGTTTCTGTGGCCGATATGCATCACTTTGCATTTGCCCACGTTAAAAGGCATTTGCCACGTGTCCGACCACTCCCCAATCTTCCCAAGATCTTCCTGCAGGCGGGCAGTATTTCCATCCTTTGCAACGTCCATACCAAGCTTGGCATCGTCGGCAAATTTGGAAATCTTCGCAACCATGTCACCGTCCATGTCGTTGACGTAGATGATAAATAGTAGTGGTCCCAGGACAGAACCTTGAGGCACCCCGCTAGTAACGGGCACCCACTCAGAAGACTGTCCATTTACCACCACCCGTTGCCGTCTGCCACTTAGCCAGTTCTCGATCCAGCCGGCTACCTTTCCGTCTATGCCAAGCGCTCGCACTTTCCGGAGAAGGCGGCGGTGTGGTACCTTATCAAAGGCTTTCTGAAAGTCTAGGTAGACCACATCCACCGCCTTGTCCCGATCGTGCTCACTGAAAACGAAGTGGAAGAATTCCACAAGGTTCGTCAGGCATGACCGTTGCCTTCGGAAGCCGTGCTGGGAACTCCTCAGTAGCAGGTTTGACTCTAAATACGACGTCACTTTGTCCACCATGATGCTTTCCATGAGTTTACCGACTATCGAAGTCAGACTGATAGGTCGGTAGTTCGACGGTTGGTTACGGTCTCCTTTCTTGAAGATAGGAGTCACCTCCGCCTCACGCCAGTCTCTAGGAACGCATCCGGTCCGGATTGACATGTTAAAGATAGCGCACAGATGTCGTGATACTTCATCGCACACTTCTTTCAACACTTTAGGTAGAAACCCGTCCGGTCCAGGGGACTTATTCGTCTTTAGGTCAGCGATCTTTTTCTTTATTTCTCCTTCGGTGAAGTCCATTGCCTCCAGCTTTTCCCCCGAGTAGGAATCCGTCGGCTGGGGAATGGGACCACACTCTTCAGTAAACACTGAAGAGAAGTAGTCGTTGAGGAGGTTAGCATTTTCTGCATCTGAATGCTTTAATGTCCCCTCCTCATTCCTCAAAGGGCCAATCGTTCGACGGATTGGTTTACGGCTGTTCACATATCCAAAAAACTCCTTGGGATTCTCTTTACAGAGTCTCGCCACTCGGAGTTCCTCAGACCGCTTAGCCGCCCTTATGCTGGACTTCACTCTCCTGGCTAGCCTCCGGTATTCGTCAAAGTCACCCGAGATCTTCGATTGCCGGTACACATTTCTCTTCTCCCTAAGCAGTTGGCCGATTTCTCGATTAAACC